>JAUELO010444092.1:0-13905 GCA_032357855.1 Amphibolips quercusostensackenii | reverse complement strand
TATGTATGTATGTATGTATGTATGTATGTATGCATGCATGCATGCATGTATGTATGTATGTATGTATGTATGCATGTATGTATGTATGAATGCATGCATGTATGCATGTATATATGTACGTATGTATGTATAATGTATTTATGTTTGTCTGTTTGCCTGTGAGCACGATAACTTTTGAAAAAATTCATCTTTTAGATTGGCCTTTAGTACACTCAATTATTATCAAAAACTGAAGGTCAAGTTCGTTAGCCAAACATTTTTAATAAAAAACAAAAAAGCTAGAGCATTTCGAAAATTTTTTAGAAAATTTTTCTCAAGATTAATTGATTTTATGTGTGGCTGTTTATAGTACTCAAAAAGTCGAACGAGTAAACTTCGCAACTTTTCTCGATAAAAAAGAAAATTATCAGAGTTATAGCATTTTCTAAATTCAAAAAAACAAACGGAAATAAAAACTTTAAGTCAACTAACGCACGATTTAAAAAAAACTAAAGACATGAAAAAAGTTTTTTTCTGAATGCCCTACAAGATTATCATAACACCTTAAATTTTCTTTAAAAATCAAAAGTTTAAATTTTGAAAAATTTAAATTTTTCGAAAAACGGCAAAAGCTCAGAAAACAATAAAGAAACAAAATTTGTTAACCGAAAAAAAGCTACAAATTTGTTCGCGATCGCTTATTAATAGGATAGGTAATTATCATTTTAATCGTAAAAAATTACATTAAAAATAAAAAATAAACTTATTGGAAAAACGATACAAGCTACAATAACATTTTATTCAGCAAAATTTTTTGCCTGAATTTTATCTAAATATTTGCTTAGTTTGATTCTGTTAAACAGCATTTTTTGACTAATAGTTCTGGTTTTAACTACCAAAAAGTTACTAAAAAATAAAAAATTCCGTTTTGCGGTCAAACAATGCTGATACGGAAAAAATAAATTATCAAAATTTGTTTACGCAAAAAAGAGCTACAAATTCGTGATTTAGCATTTTTTGATGCGATGCTTAATTTTTATCCTAGCCGTAAAAAAAATATCAGTAAAAATAAGTAATCAAATTTTTTATAAAACGACACACGGTGCAAATAAATGAGTGAATAAAAGTTATTTGCTTCAAGAAGATTTACAAATTCATTCTAAACCATTTTTCTGTGCGATGCGTAGTTTTTGTTTTAATCATAAAAAATAACATTAAAAATTGAAAAATTAAATTCGTTGTTAAACGATACAAGATAAAAAAAAAATAAATTCACAAAAGTTGTTTAACCAAAAAAGGTCTACACACTTTTTATCAATATTTTTTTGATACGACATGCAGTTTTTTTTTAATCGTGAAAAATAGCATAAAAATAAAAAAGTTAAATATTTGGAAAAATGTCTCAAGGTAAAATGTTCATCAGGGCGTATATACCAAAACCTGTCTACAAAATTTCCTTTACCCATTTTGTCATAAGCCAGGCCTGTTTTCTAGTATGAAATTATATTGTTGGTTGAAAATTTTAATATTAGGTTGAAAATTCCTTTAAAATTTTAAATATTGGATAGATAATTTTGTAAATTTTATTAGAAATTAATCTTTTTTGGTAGCAAATTAAATTTAAAATCAAATACAAATTTAGTAATTTGTATATAAAGATGAAACATATAACACGGAACGCAAAGCGCGCGAATAATATATTTAATAGCGCGATGCGCAACGACCAAATGAAGTGCCGTAAGCGCGCTCAAAATACCAAGCGCGAAGCGCGTGTGTCCGGATGAAAATGTTTTCCTTGAGGTCAATTCAAAACTAAAGGTAGTAAAACTAAAGCATCTAATAGCGATAAGGCTTAAAAAGCGAGCATTAGCCCGCAAAGCGCGCAACAACGAGTGTAATATACAGATTGTACAAAAAGTAACGAAACACCCGAATAATTTTCCAGGGGAAATATTTTTCCAAAAAGCCAAGTTTATTCTTAGAGTCACTTTTAACAAGGAATTCAGTAGTGACCTTGAATTTGACCTAGGGCTTGAGCTTCGAAGTTATTCCAAGGTCAACTTTGTTTTTTCGAATGAGAACCCCTATTTTTGACAACAGCAATCAAAAGAGTATAAAATTTTACGTCCAAACATGTACTCTGGTCATGGGTCAAGGATGGCCCTAACCCATTCAAAAAACAAGGTTGACCTTGAAATAACCTTCAAAGTCAAGCTCAAGGTCAAATTCAAGGTCACAACTGGATTTCTTGTTAAAAGTTACTCTAAGAATAACCTTTTCTTTTCAGAAAAGCATTTTACCTGGAAAATTTTTCAGGTGTTTCATTACTTTTTGGACACCTTGTATGTAATCCGATGAAAATTTGTAGATATAATTTTTAAAAAAATTTTGTTAAAATAAATATTATTGTGCTTATTTCATAGGATTTTCAGTGAGTTAAACCAAAACTGTTGTTAAAAAAATTAAAAGTTTTTCTATAGACTTTAAAAGAAGCGTGAAAAACGCAAATCATTCCGATAATGTTATAATTAAATCAAAGGTTTTTGCAATCGTGCAGAAATTTTTGCGTGCCTAGCAATATGCGATGAATTAGTTTTGTTATATAGTTTATCAGAGAATTGTAAAATACATGTGAAAAATCGAGCGCGAAGAGCTGGTATTGTAATGAAAATGTGTTCCTCAAGGCCGATAGAGCCTTAAGTAAATAAACCTTCTTTTTAATCTAAAATGTAAACAAATTCATTAATTACTTTATTCGTAGAGGTTTAAAAAATTTTCTATAATATTCAAAAGTAAACTTTTTCGTTCTATCTTTTTTAGTGGAAAATTAATCTTTGGCTTTAAAAATTCGACTGGTTGGTCAAAAATTTACTTTTTTTGTTGAAAATTCGTCTTTTTTAGTAGAAAATTAATCTTCTTTGGTAAAAATTCATCTTTTTCGTTGAAAATTTAACTGTTTTGTAGAAATTTCGTCTTCCTTGCTTTGGAAATTTAACATTTTTTGTTGGATTTTTTTCCTTATTGAAGGAAAAATCTTTTTGGTTAAAAATTCGTCTTTCTGAATGGAGAATACATGTCTTTTGATGAAAAATTTATCTTTTTCACTTAGAAATGCAAATTTTTTGTATGAAATCGATCTGCTTCTTTAAGGATATAACTATATTGTTGCAAATTTGTCTTATTGTTCACGTTAGTTTCGGATGAGACGTAAATAATAATTGAAATTTAGTTGACAAGAGTTACGTAATATGGGGAGGAGTAAATTTACGCACCCTAAAAAAGGGTAATACGTGTTACAAAGTTTCAGATAAAAAGTTTAAAGAATTTATGCATGTCCTCAAAAAAATGTTCTGAAAAACTCAATATTGATCAAAATTATTACACAAATACCTAAAGAAAATAAATAATTTATTAAATAAATAATTCAATTTTTAAGAATACTTTATTAAAATAAATTCGTAAGTATATCAGTTTGTTGCAGAAAAAAAATTATTAAGTTTCAAAACTGTTTTAATTTGTTATTCTAATGATAACAGATTATTTTTTTTCAGATTTTGTTGTTGTTGAAAATGTAACTGTTTTATTCAAAATTCTTCTTTTTGTGTTGAAAATGCAACTCTTTTGATATTAAGTTGATTTGTTGGTTGAAAATTGAGCCATATTGTTGAAGATTCATATATTTTTCGTTGAGTTGAAAATTTATTTTCTTCACTGGAAATTCACCTGTGGTAATTTTTTAAAAATAATTGATCGTTTTTAGTTAAAAACTCAACAACTAAATTTTTTATAGACAATTCATCCAACTTTGAAAATTTAACTGCTTAGTTAAAATTTAAATGCCATTTTTAAACATGTCTTTTATTGGTTAAAAATTTTAACCTTTTAGCTGCAAGGGTGGTCGGTATATCGACTACTCAAGAGGCACAAAGTATTGAATATTTTTAGGCAAAATTTAATGTTTTGACTACGTAAAAAATAGTTTTGAAATCCCTCAAAACATTGTTTACCTTAAAAATCGGTATTTCAAGGTCAAATTTCATTTCTAGTAGAAGCGAGGACTTCAGAGTTTTTTGCCTACGTGATTTGATGAACTGAATACGAAAAAAATACTGAAAAAAATCACTTAGGTATCCTTGACCTTGAAAATCTACAGTCAAGGTTACATTTTATTTTCTGCATAAGCAAAAGCTGGCTTATGCTAGAAATGAAATTTGACCTTGATATAGAGATTTTCAAAGTCGAGAGTGTCTGCGGAAATTTTTTTACTATTTTTTACGTATTCAGCGCATCAAACTACGTACAAAAACCTTCTAAAAACTTGGCGTATATTAAAAATAAAATTTGACCTTGAAATGTCGATTTTCAGAGTCAGGGGTGTCTGCGGAAATTTTTTACTATTTTTTGCATATTCAGCGCGTGAAATTACACAGAAGTACCCTCTCATACCTTCATGACAAACGAGACAAATTTGTTACATTCGTACTGAAATTTCCCTGCAGCTAAAAGGTTAATATTATGTTCAAAAATTGCCGTTTTTCAGTTAAAAATTCATTTCCTGACTGAAAATTTAACTTTTTCGTAAAAACTTAAACTTCAGTAGTAAGCATTCCTTTTATTAGTGAAGAAGTTTTATATTTTGTTAAAACATTGCTGTTTTTTAGTTGACAATTCATTTTTTAACTTAAAATGTAACCATTCCACTTGATCTACTCTGTAGAAAATACAACAATTTTGTGAAAATTCCATTCTTTTGGTTGAAAGATCGATTGGTGTATTGAACAAAATTCTGTTTGGGTTTTTAATTTAACTATTTTAGTAGTAGATTGTATTTTTGTTAAATATTAACCTTTCTGCCTAAAAATTTACATATTTCATTTTTGGTTAAAATGGGTCGCTTCTAGTTGAAAATTAAACCTTTAAATTTTTCATCAAGGAATTATCTTATTTGGATCGAAAATTTAACTGCTTGTTTGAAAGTTGAACTGAATTGTTAGAAATTTCTTTCATTGGTTGAAAATGAATTTTTTTGTTTAAATCGTTGTTTTTTCAGTTATATTTTATGTATTTTGATCAAAATTCGTTTTTTTTCTTAGTCTAAAATTCACCTCTTTTGATCAAAAATAATATTATGTTATAATACAATGAAAATATTATGTTGAACGTTCGTTTTTTTTCGTGAAAAGTTATTTTGTCATTTAAAAATGTAACTATTCGTTTTTCTTCAAAAAAATTTTTTTTAACTGACAATTCATGTTTTCAGTTTAAAATTTACTAATGTGATTACAATAATCTACTTTGTAAAAAATTTAGCAATTTTGTAAGAAACTCATTCTTTTAGTTCAAAATTTAACTGTTTTGTTAAAAATTCGTCTTTTTATGTTGGAAATTTCACGACTTTGGTAAGGAATTTAATTATTTGGTTGACGGTTAACTCCTTTTGTTGAAAATCGATGTATTTTGTTAAAAATTCATCTTTTTGTAGGAAATTAATCTGTTTGTTAAAAATTAATCGTTTTTAGTTGAAAATTCAACCATTTTTGTTGAAAATTTAATTTTTTTCGGGTAAAAATTTAATTTTTTGAGAGAAAAGTTAATTTAAAAATTTAATTTCTCTAAATAAAATTTTTTGTTAGAAATTTGATATTTAAAGTTGAAAATTCAACTGCGTCGTTAAAAATTTAACTAATTGTTTATAAGTTCATCTATTTCTTTAAAAATTACTAAATTTTGTTAAAAAGTAATCCAGGGTAATGCGATATAATCCAGAGTCATTCACCATCGCTGGACCGCATTTTCAGGAGCTGTTTCCCTTTTTTCCATATATAAACTAATATTTTATTGAAGCATGTTGTATAAGAATTATTACCTCCTTTAGAATATCAAAGTCCTCGCAATATGTGCTTAGAGTTAAAAGTTTAGTATAGGAAGTAATGAAGTGAATAAAAAAAGGTATTTTATTACTGAAAACGAGGAAACAATCCTTCAGTTTTGATGAATCACATTACTGCATCTTACTGACAACAGGAAGTCCTGAAAGGGAGCACATTATAGTGACGTTAATTATTATGATCAGTCCTCTAGCAATCTAGAGACAGATCTAACGGCAAGGTAGTGAAACTTCGCAAAATAAGTAAAACCTTTTGCCAAATAAAATATTTTCATTTTTTATTACAAATTAATATTTTAGGACTTCAAGAATATCTGCTTTAATTTTTAAAGTTACAAATAATTAAAGCTGGAAAAGCTAAAAAGAGCTAAGTTCACTTTTTGACTAAACTGAATTTTTTAATGTCATACCTTCTCGATATTCTAAACCTATTTCAGTAAACAAATTGATGTTTTGAATTTTTTTGCCCTAAAATTTAGCATTTAAATGTATTAACTTTTTTTTTAATTTCAAAGGATTCAAATTAAATTAATGACTTATACTAAAATATTCAATTTTTTATAACAATTTGATCGAAACTATATAATTTTAAATCAAATTTCAAACTATCCAGGGTGACGACATAAGCACGAAAATAGGGTGGAAGAAAAGGGTGTATATTTTCAAAAATTCGAAAACAAAAGAGTTGAGTTTTAAAGCTGATAAAGTCGAACGTATTAGAAAATAGTTGACTTTTACATCTAAAATAATGAATTTTCAATAATCTTGTTAAATTTTCTACAAATAAAGAAATTAATTAGACCGAAGAGTTACATTTACAATAAAAAAGTTGAAATTTTTAAGAAAAGAAATTTTTTTGACCAAATAGTTGAATTTTCAACCATCAAAGTCAAATTTTTAACCAAATGGTCCAATTTTAAACAAAAAGAATTAAATTCAATCAAAAACCGTAAAATTTTCAACCAAATAGTGGAATCCACAAACCAAAAAGACGAATTTTGTAGAAGACAGTTAAATTTTTAACTAATGAATTTTTTACCGAGACCTTACCTAAACAATGATAAATTTTCTATTTAAAAAATAAATTCTCACTCCAGGAAGAAAAATTTCTAGCATAGGTTAATTTCACTAGAAATACAAATTTTTAACAAAACATTTAAATCCTCAAACAAAGTTGATTGATTTTAACCAAGCAGATGAATTTTCAATCAAAAAACATCAAATTTCTAACAAAAGAGATTCTTAAAATCAAAAAAGTAATTTTCTACAAGAGAGACGGATTTTCAACCAGAACAGATTTTTCAGTCAAGAGAGAATAAAATTGAACACACTTGTTTAATATTGAAAGAAAAAGGTGCATTCTCTAGAAAACCGTTAAATTTTCAACCCAAAAATATGAGTTTTCAATCAAAAAATTAAGTTTCTACCAGAAAGTTCAATTTAATACAAAAATAATATAATTTTCAAACTAGAATGATCAATTTTTCACAGATGAGATGAATTTTCGACAAGGGCAGATTTTGCAGTCAGGAAAGAAAAAACATTTGAACCCATAAGTAGAATTTTCAAACAAAATAGAATTAAATTCAATCATACGCAGTTAAATTTTTAATTAAATAGTGGAATTTTCAATCCAAAAAGACGAATTTTTAAGAAGAATGTTGCGTTTTCATCTAAGAAATATGAATTTTCAACCAAGGCCTTATCTAAAAAATGATGAATTTTCTATTTCAAAAAAATGAATTCTCAATTCAACAAAGACAAATTTTGAAGAAAGCAGTTTTTTTAATCAAAAACACGAATTTTCAACAAAAAATTTAATTTCTTAGAGAAAACAATTGAATTTTTAGCCAAGCAGCTTAATTTTTAATAAAAAAAGATCAAATTTCTACTGAAAGAAATAGATTCTTTAAATCAAGAGATGAATTTTCTACAAAAGTGTTGAATTTTCTACCAGGACAGATATTTTAGTCAAAAAAGAAATAAAATATAATCCAATTGTTAAACTTTCATTTGAAAATGCAAATTTTCTAGAAAACAGTCAAATTTTCAACCCCGAAAATATAAATTTTTAACCTAAAAATTACTCTTCTATTAAGTAGTTTAATTTTATACTAAAATAATAAAATTTACAAACCCAAAAGACGAATTTTTCCCAAAAGAGTTGAATTTTTAACCAGGACAGATTTTTTAGTCAAGAAAGAAAACATTCGAACTGAATTGTGGAAATTTCATCCCAGAAACTAAATTTAAAAAAAAAATGATAAATTTTCATCAAAAAGTTCAATTTTATGTTAAAATAAATAAAGTTTTAAACACAAAAGACGAATTTTCTACAAGAGTGTTGAATTTTTCACCAGGTCAGAGATTTCAGTCGAAAAAGAAAAAAAAATATAATCCAATTGTTGGATTTTTAAATAAAAAGGTGAATTCTCTAGAAACTAGCTGAATCCTCAACCCAAAAATATGTACTTTCAATAAAAAAATTAATGTTTCATCAAATAGTTCAATTTTATATTAAAATAATTGAATTTTCAAACTCGAAAGACCAATTTTATACAGAAACATTGAATTTTCAACCAGGAAAGATTTTGCAGTTAAGAAAAAAAAATTGGAACCAAATTGTTTATTTATAAAGAAAAAGGCAAATTTTCTAGAAAAAAGTTGGATTTTCAACCCGAAAATATGAATTTTCAACCATAAAGTTAATTTTATACTAAAATAATAGCATTTTTAAATTTAAAAGACAAAGTTTCTACAAGAGAGTTAGAATTTAAACCAGGACAAATTTTGCAGTAAAAAGAGAAATAGTAGTTGACCACAATTGTTGAGTTTTCAGACAAAAAGACCATTTCTTCAAAAAAGTTGAAAAAACTTAAAAATATAAATTTTTTACCAAAAAAATTTATTTTCTTTCAAACAGTTTCATTTCATACTAAAATAATAGAGTTTTCAAACCCAAAAAACGAACTTTGTACAAGATAGTATAATTTTGAACCCGAAGAGATTTTTTAAGTTAAAAGAGAAAAAAAATTTGAACTCGATTAGTGAATTTACAATTCAAAAGGGAAATTCTCTAAAAAATAAATTTTCAACCACAAAATTAATTTTTAACCCAAAAATTAATTTTCAATTACAAAATTAATTTTCAACCAAAGGATTAATTTTTAACCAAAAAATTAATTTTTAATTAGTTTAATTCTATACCATAATGATATAATATAATGCCAAAAAGGCGCATTTTATACAGGAGAGTTGAATTTTCAACCAATACAGATTTCTTATTAAAAGACAAAAACAGTAGTATTAAATTTAGGAATTTTCAAAGAAAAAGGCAAATTTACTTAAAAACAGTTGAATTATCAACTAAAAAATTAATTTTCAAGTAAATAGTTTAATTTCACGCTAAAATAAAAGAATTTCTAATACAAAAATATGAATTTTCAATCAAACTCTTCAATTCTTAAACAAACAATAAATTATCATTCTTTCAAACAGTTGAATTTTCAATTCGGAAATATGAATTTTTAACAAAAATAAAATTTTTGACCGAATATTTAAATTTAAAACTAAAAGCCATCAATTTTTACTATAAAATGAAATAGTCATACAATTAAAAATTAATTGGTTAAACTTTTAACAAAAACCGATCAGTTTTCAATCAAAAATAAAATAGTTAGCTGTTCAGTTTGAAAAAATTTATTTCGAACAAAAAAAAAACGAATTTACAGGATAGTAGTTTAATCTTTAATGTTAAATTTATTTTGAGTTCAAGTTAAAAACGAGATAAGGGAAAGTTTTTTTGTGACTGGAGAAAGAAGCGAAATTTTGTAAGGAAGGGGAAAAGAGGGCTAATAAAGAAAAGGGTGCGCAGTCTACATTCAGATGCTTCACTTTTATGATAAAATCACTAGTTTTCAGTTTTAAAAGCATTTCCAAAAATTGTGTCTCACATTTGTATTTGAAATAGTGTCGTTTTTTAAAAATAAATAAAAATATGCATTTAAGATAATTTTTTTTAGTAATTTATGTACTATTTTTATTTATCATATCAGGAAAAGCTAAACGGTGCTGAGACCTTCACTATTTCCGTAAGATTATTACATGCACATGAAGCGTCATCTATGTTTTCACACAACGTATATTAACTTGTTCTATTTACAAAAAAGAATAATTTACATAATCGGTTGTAAAGGTTCCTCTAGAAAGGTTTTTTGCTTCTCCTGCAAACTGAAGTTAATGGGGCTTTGCAACGTTTTGCTTTCCCTGCTTTAATTTCAAACTCAAAATTGGTACATTTAAAATTTCTTTAATATTTTTACTGATTGCAACAAAATCGCAACGAAACACTCCGTATAAAAAAACTGCGTCGAGAACCTACATGAATCATAATATTTTATCTATTTATGTCTAAGATAATAGTACAAGTTGTGAATTTTATGCACAAAAACTTATGCAAACTTATGCACCAAAAAAATTATTTTGTTATTATTATTTAGTAATAATAACAAATCCGCAAATGGCAATTATTTTTTTTGACAACATTGCATTAAATAGCAATCCACAGTCAACTTTTGCTACGATTTATTTTTAATAAAGAATGTGCAGATTTTTTGCAATTTCAAAGAATGTTGAGTCTTCAAAACTAAACTA
Organism: Amphibolips quercusostensackenii; assembly: GCA_032357855.1. NCBI lineage: Eukaryota > Metazoa > Arthropoda > Insecta > Hymenoptera > Cynipidae > Amphibolips > Amphibolips quercusostensackenii. The sequence goes on along the minus strand of JAUELO010444092.1, from coordinate 3,386 downwards.
TTTTAAGAAGCATTTAAAACAACATCCTTTTCTATTATATAAATTTAATAGTGAAGAGTCCTGAATTAAAAATATTATAAACTAAAGAATTTTTCATCCAAGTCCTCAAAATCGAACTTCATATAAAAAAGTTAAAAGTTACATCCTTTAAAAATACTAGCAACCTCAAATAATGAATTCTAAATGGTAAGTTCAAAACTATGGAAGAATCTTAAATAAAAATTTGCTAAAATTAAAGAAATTTTCAATTGTAAAACTCTAAAATTCATCAATTCCAAAAATCGTTCTAAATTACATACCTTAAAAATATAAATCATAAAATGTAAATAATTTTTTAATTTATATTTTTCAAATTCAAGAATTATCAATTTTAACTATTTGTAAAAGCATATTTTTGATTGCAGATCTTGACAATTGAACATTTTTCAATTTGGCGAATTAAGACTGCAAACTCACGCAAGATTTAGGCTTTACGCTTAAAATTTTTGTAATTTTAAAGATTTTGAATATTTTGAATTTCTTTAATATAAACACCTTAAAATTAATAACTCTTAGCAAAATTTAAGAGTTTTTACTTGTACATATTTGAAATCAAATAAATTTTCATTAGAATTAAATAAAATGCATATTTTTGTATTCCTAATTTACGTATTAAATCAGCCTTTTTGAATTTAGAAATTTTATATCACTATATTTAAATTTAGCGAAGACAAAGAAAAGAATCAAATTGAGACCCTTTTAGAATTTTTAATTTGTTTTAATATACCAGCTAGCTTGGAATTTTTTATTTTGTTACGAAATTCGGACATAGTGACCTTATGAATTTTATAATAATCATTTTTATATAGAACATATAACTAATTCAGATTCTAAAAAGTGTCTGATGATTTTCATAAAAATTCTTTTGAAAAAACATGAAAGAAACACTGTAATCTCAGTAACCCTAAAAAATTTTCATTCCAGCAGCAGTCTAGAGTTTTGATAATAAAAAAACATATTTCAAAATACTTTTGCGAAAAAATTGTTCTTATAAAAAGTGAGCCTGATGCAGAGAATCACTCGTATAAATATAAATATGTTAATGCAAAGTTTCATCGCAATTGATCGATTCATTTTGGCTGTTCGTGTGTATGCATATTGATAATAGTAAATTTTCCGATAAATTCAAATATGATTTCATCATGTGTTTATAAATAACTTTCTGTTTTAAAATGCTGCATATGTACACCTTACTTACTATATTTATGCAAAATTTCATCGAAATCAATTACTTAGTCTTTCAGCTCTTCTTTTCCTAACTAATGAAATTAAAAAGATTAGTCCTTATTCATGTGTATAACGGTAAAATGAGATGTGAATGTCAAAGTTTTATAATCATATGAATAAAATAATAGCCTGCAGTAAACTTTTGGAAAAGCGCTTTTTTGAAATATATTTAATTATATCGCATTTCTTGAATTTTTAAATATTCTCATCCAAATATACAGAATCTTTGTAATTTGCTTGTTTCTATATACCCACTAATTCTAGTCAAGATATCACATAAATTGATTGAGATATTCCACTTTTAGTGTTCAAAATCATTCATGCTGTTACCGATTTTTTATTTTTCGCATTTAATTCGTCATTGCAGATTTTTTTTACAAGCATGTTTGCACACTGACAGACTACTAGTTCCACAAACGACCACTGTATAACGCAAGTTTTTCTCTAACCGTACTGTAGACATGTATATATATAAACTCTACCTCGCTACGAACAACTTCGAAGATTTGGCGCATCGATTATATGTTTTTATCTAGAACAATAGATTACGTAAAATTTTTAGTTATCTGCAATTACGTCGCGAAATGCTATATTTGTAAATTTCTGTGCACTAAGACCGTGAACGAAACAAACAATACACCATCACTGAACATAAATCAAGAAGTAAAAGAAGCACAACAAGATTTTCTACCCGAAGAATCAGAGGATAATTATGAGCTGGTCTTCGAAAAATTTGAAAAATGAATAAAACAAAAGAGAAGAATGTTCGAACAGTAATCATCATTAAAAAAAAACATTCACTTCATAGAATATTCTTGGAACATTCCGGTGAAGGACTATTTATGCTTGCTTTTCAGGGGGCATATAGTCTCATAGCATACTGATTTAAAATGAAATATCGTACATCACTCGTGGGGTTACACACGTCTTCACGTGATATCCAATGTTCGCAAGAACGATCTGAAAAACTAGCCTTTGGCCATTGGACTTTGGCCATTGGACATTGGCTATTGGCCTTTGGCCATGGTTTCACTACTCATCCTGCGAACGTTTACCTCCTCATGTAAAGACGTGCCTAAACCTACTTGTGGTATAATATGCGATTATTTTGTTTTAATACTTGGCAGCGATTCGCTACCATAAATCTTTAATAATGAGGATAAGAGAGTGTGTTTCCAGTTTGAATCGTGTGTAAACCTACGAATTTGTGCAGGCAGGTCGAACCTAATTGGCCAATCAATTTTTTTTCAGAAAACCCAAGAGGAAAGGAAGCCAAATCGGACTGATATCATATCCATTGCCCTTATTGATGTTATCAGAGTCTTATAAGATTTTATTGCCTCTTTATGTTTTCTTGGAAAAATATTGTATGTTTTTCGGATGACTGTTGTTTTATCAAATAAAATGCTATGTCCTGTTTTAAAATGATGCTTAGCTAGTGCTGACTTTTTGAAATGTTTCAGCCGGACTTTACTCTCATTTTCCTTTACACGCCGGCTCACTGCTTTTTCAGTTTCTTCAATATAGACTTTTTTACAAGAGCAAGAAATTTTATATACTTCCGGATCGCTGAGAGGTGACATTTTATCTTTAGGGTTGTTTAAAATTTGTCCTATTTCCGCAGGTGGTTTGAATATGTTTGGATGTTGTGTTTGTTGAGAATTCGTCCTATTTGTTCTGTGATACTTTGGACATAGGGTAGGTTAATGGTCGTTTTTCTTTTTTTTTCTTAAGCAGATTGTGTTGACTTGTTATTCTCAATGTATTTTCTAATTGCTTTATTAATTTGTTTGCTTGTTTGATCGCTCTATATAAGAATTTGTTTAGCATTTTGTATTTCCTTTAGTAAGTTATCTTTATTTGTTATAGAGACATCTCTGTGTGCAATTTTCCGTTTTGCTGAATTCACATAGTGGACTGGATATTAGTGTAACGGAACTAAAATTTTGGTTTGAGCTTGGGTTGGCTTAAGATTTTAGTTTCTAGATGTTCCATAAAGATGTTGGCTATTACAGGTGAGCTTGGAGATCCTGCTGCTGTTCCTGAGGTTTGTTCGTAGAATTGGTTATTGAAATAGAAGTAAGTATTATTAAGACAGTGCTTTACCAAGGGTATGACAT
>JAUELO010444070.1:0-13908 GCA_032357855.1 Amphibolips quercusostensackenii | reverse complement strand
GCATATATAAATCTACTCCTTTAGGACAAAAACGGGTGAAAATTAACATGGACAATGGCGCAATTGAAGAATTGACCTCAGAAGAAATCACGGATTGTCCATTATCCCACATAAAACCAATCCCAAAATATTTTAGAGTATTATTTGTGTGAACCTCAATTCTTTACACCTTAAATGCGATTAACAAAAGCTTTTCAGGGTGTCAGATGGACCGGGAAATAATAGGAAATTTTCGTTTGACCACGAATTTCATAGTCATGCGATGTAATGCGATTTTGAATAATTTCAGTTTGAAAATTTTGTTATTATTAATGTCTCTTGTTAATTTTTGCAATTATGAAATCATTCAAATAAAATTGCCTTATTCTAAATACTTTTGAATTTCATTCAAATTTTATTTTTATCTAGAGTATTTGATTTTAAACAGATTAAATTTAAAATATTTTAGTTAGAATGAAAAGCAACTTTCTAATATTTAGCAATATTTGACTATTCATCAAAAATAAGAAATTTTAAATCAAATATCAAAAACTAAAAAATTAAAATCTGAATTTTCAAAATAGGAATTCTCTAATCGTTACTTTTTCAGAGTGTTGAATTAAAATTTTGTACGTTACGATTTTAATTGTTTTATTCACAAAATTTTTAATTAGAAGTAGAAGTTTTAAACTTTGATTTTAAGTGAGACTTGAAGAATTATAAATTTGGAGTGACTTTAAATCTTTCCAAAGTTTAATTTGTAAATGTTTTCAATTCAAGAATTTACTTTTTAATGGCTCTGTTTTCATCACATTAAACGAAAAAATTTTGAGCTTTGAAAAATTAGAATTTTTCAATTTCAGGGATTCTTAAGATTTTTTGCCAACCAGGAATTGTTTTACTTGATTAAGACGTCTTTCATTGAAGTGAATTTTCATCACTTGTGTGCTTTGCGCTCGATTAAAGTATATCAAAAAAGCTAAATTTTCTATATATGTTGTTTAAGTCTCTTATGTTGAATGACTGCGTTATTATTTCTGTGAATTAGACTAAAATTTCTTATTCATATATCAAAAAAAAATCACAAATTTAATTTTTTATTGTTATTATATTTAAGCTACCCTGTGCAATATGTGCGAACAATTTTTCTTAGGTATATACACTCATCTCGCGTAATAAGGCCAGCCACGAGGGCCAACCTTATTTCGTCATTTGTTATTAATCTTGAAAGAATATTCAAATAAAATTGTATAACCAAAACAAATATTAATAAATATATAACAATTGAAGAATTATAACTTAAGAAACAATTTGCGTACATTCAAAAGATATTGGGCAGTTTTGAACATATACTTAAAAACAATTAAATACTTTAAAGGATTTGAAAAAATATAAAACAAAATGTGGATCTTCGAAGATCTCAAGCGAAAAATTGAGAAGCTTCTTGAGCATTTTGAAAATATTTAAAAAAGTGGAAATAATTTTTTAAGATTCGTAGGAAAATTAAAATGATTTTCTTTCACTAAAAAATTATTTGTAAGAGAATATTTAAATAGATTTGAAAATCCGCCCGCCTTGCGGGCACATTTTCATCGCACGTTTTTTGGCTTAAAATTTGTATGTGTACTTTTTTTAGTTTCGAAAATGACATAACTCTGATAATTTCATTTTTACCGAAAAAGTCGATATAACTAATTGTTTGAATTTCCAAGAACTACATAAAGCGGTACATAGAATTTTTAAGTCTGAAAACAAAGTTCATGAAAATTTTGAAAATACTTAAACTTTTTGGATTTGAATTAAAAATAGCTGGCTAACGAATTCGTTCTATTTTTCAAGTGCTGGATTTATTTCAAGTTTGCACGAAAAATTCATATAATTCTAAAAGATATTTCGAAGTTTTGAAAAATATCAAAAATAATTTAAAATATGGAAAGATTTCTAAGATTAAAGTATAAAATGTAGATTTCTGAATATTTTTAAATTATATTTTTAGTCTTCACAAATATTTTTAACGGCAAAAGATAAACAAGAAATTTATTAAGATTGCTAATTTATTTGTACAATTTAAAATAAGGAATTAAATATTGATTGCTTTTGTCAGTATCTTATGTATTTATAATTCATTAATAAGTATCTGTTTATTTATTGACTTTCAATCATAATTTCGTACTATATAAAAATTCAGAATTTTTATTTTTATTGAATAGAAGAGCATCGTTTTCATTACTCAGCAAATAATATTTATGTATCAAATTAATTTCTTGTTCACTGATTTTATAATTCCTTATTATTAATTATGCAAGTAACATTTTTATGACAATTATTGACAGAAAGTCCTCAAAAAAACTATTCTGTGCATTATAATAATTCTTTACTATGAATACGTTTATTTACTGACTTTTACCATTATAATTTACATGAAAATCCCATTTTAATGTTTGCTATATGAAAAATAATATTTGTTATTCAAATTATTAATAGTCAACTAATTACATATTTCCTTGTTACATTATTAAATTTTCAAACGATTAAAAATCATTGATTTTAACCAAATAATGACTCTACAAAAGTAATTGAATTGACTCTAATTCACAAATTTCCTGTGCGGAATAATAATCCAGCCTGGATTTTTCGCTGGTTTTTTGAACTGACGGTGGCAAATAGAGAGGTTCATCAAACGCAAACAGTCAAGGGCGTGTGAACGTACCATTTTTAATGGATTTTAGTGCGTATTAAAAAACATAATCGAAATCTTTCCTTCTATTACGAGGACAAGGGTGCTCTTTCCTCTTTAGAGTGAACTGCAATGCAGCGTCATGACGGAGTCAGTGATGCCAATGTTGGCGACTGTTTCTACTACCCTTGCGTTCGAGCCACGCATTGATTGGCCACAGTTGGCGCGCAATTCATAATCGGAATGAAAAATAATTCTTGTAATCTAAATAAATAATTATTATGAAAAGCACAAGAATGTATATAATTGTACAGCTTTTGATTTAAGTAAGGAAAAAGTTTATAACACATGTATTTTGTAAATAACAGTTTATTTTCCTTGACTTCCAAAGAATAACTTATATTTCACAAAACGCTTGATTTCAGAAGAAATTTATTGAAAAAGTAATTTGAAATAATTGTTAATAATGTGGTAATGTAAATGTGTTACCACCTGCTTCCGGTCAAAGTCACGCGAAAGAAGTCAAATGTGCAAAAATAGAATTATCTCTGCTCATCGCCGCAAATAATGTAGCAATTGAATTTGTAGACGAAATAGCTTCTTCGCTTAAAAAAAAACTTCTTTCAGATTTAGCTATAGCAAAATATGTTATTTTTCACAGAACTAAATGCAGCAAAATTATTACAAACGTGTTAGCGCAAATTGAGACTAAAAAAATGGTACAAACTTTACAATCGACGAAATTTTCAGCTTCAACAGACGAGCATACTGATATTACTAATAAAAGCAAATGCGTGTGTCGGTGTAGTATCACTTCCAATTAAAAAGAAAGTAGTAAATCGATTATGAACTTTGCTTTCTGTCAACGCAAAAGACTTCTGCAAAAAAATTTACACAAAGAATTTAAAAATTATTTTACAGGAAAGGATATACCTTTGCAAAATATTGTTAGTCTTCCTTGTGACAGCGCGTCAGTTATGGTCGGTTGCAATAATTTTTTTTTATATATATTTGAAAGCTGATGTACCACATTTGGTATTTATGACCTCTGTTTGTCGTTCTTCTGCTCTTACAGCAAGTAAGTGTTGTGAAAAGCTGCTTAACATCTGTAAGCATTTAATTTAGGAAATTGCCATTTAATTTTAAATAAGGACATTTGAAAATAAAATTTAAAAAAACGAGAGAAATCAAGAAGAAAGGGGATTTGGAGGTAGACTTTGTTTTCTCATTTTGGATTTCTGAATTTGGATGCGGACATTCAAGACCGTTTATGTACGATCATAAAATTTGTTTTCGTTTTGAATTAAGGCCATGTGAGCATAACCTTAAAGTTTTTTTCCTTATTTTTTTAAAACCCAAATAACGATCACACTAAACGCGATTTTAAGTTAAAAATTTGGTAAACTGAATAAAAAGGACTAAGAAACGTTTGCCAATTGCTCCATTTTCTAGCAGCAATGATAATTTTTGTTCTTTGCTTACTTTGAGCGTTGTTTTGTGACGTCTCAATTGAAAAAAACAATATTCTGCGCTTACATTATTTTAAGTGATTTAAATATTAATATTTAAAATTGGACCACCTTACACCCACAGTCACAAGTACTTATGACCGTATTCCTCGCTAATAAACATGGTCGCAAAACGCGGCAAGTAACTAGTAGAATCGTTGAAGTCAGTCGTTGTTTCGGAACTGTATATTCTGCTCGCGCATTATGTCTATGAAAAATTGTAGGCTCCTGAAGTTACGGTGAAGGTTCTTCAAAGTTGACAATTTCGACGGAAGCGGAACATGTACGCCATTCACTTCTGCTCCTTCTTCCCTAAAAGGTAAGCAACAGTTAGAAATTTGAGCAAAATGACATCGTACAATACTGCTCCGTAAAGTCCGGTCTCCATTCACAGATGACCTTACGCGGCAGAAAAAATAGTTGCAGGTGAAGCCTTCACCTTTTAGATACTTTTTCAGAGCTACAAACCTTTGTAGAATATTATATGGAACAGTGTTGACAGAGCAGATGAAGTAATCCCAGAAGAATAGCCTTTTGCATCTGGTTTGTGATAGATTGAGCCTGACGCTGGCAAGCTGGAATCCTGTTAAGTTGGCTGAGAAATAAAGCCCCGATACCTTCAAGGCAGACGATTATGAAAACTTCTAGATGGAGCCTTGGTACATTCTGCTAAGATCGAAAAAAAGTGGTTAATATTTAGCTCGTTTTTCTTCCTCCTTTGCCGTAATATTACCATCGGCTGGAGCCGGAAATTCAATCACGTGAAAAATCTTTGTCTTCAGATCTTAAAGGACAATATCAGGCCTTGTACCACTGATACGTTAAGTAGTAAAGAATGAGAACTTCAGTAGATCTGACACTGGTCATTCTTCACAACGGGCCCCAATTTCCCCTGGGCGTATGGCATGACAGGTATTAAATCAACACTGTGAAAGTGCCTTAAATAGTATTATAACACTTTTAGGTCCGCATTGTGTCTCTTTATAAACCCGTAGCGTGCATACTTTGAGAATCCACTTAGAACATGTCTACGTGTTTCTGGCTTTTGTTTGCACGCTCGGCAGTTGTTATCGCCCACCGGTACACTCAAAATACGCTCGCAGTAAGCTAAGGTGTCTATAACGCCATCTTGCCAAGCAAAAATAATTCCTTGAGTCGCCGATGTCAATCCAGCAGACTTGAGAAACATGCTGGACATACCCACCGATAACTCTTTTACGTATAATGCCATAGAATTGAATATAAAGGGGCTTCTCAGCATGTTCTCTTAGAAAAAGCGAATATTTTGCTTCTTGTGCACGACTTTTGAGCACCAAAAGGTGTTAGTGATGCTAGGCCGTGTGGAGCGTTGATGGAACGAAATAGCCAAAACCGTTCTTTAATGACCTCTCTTCAAGCTCAGCAAACCTCTTCCTCCTATATCTCGAGGGAGTCATATTCGATATGCAGAAGATCTAGGATGATGATTTCAAAGGATTGTCATCATCTTGCATGTGCTACAGTCAAGTTGCTTTAACTCAGCGACATTCGATTGCGCTGCACTAAAGCTGTAGAGAAGAATAGTAACGGCCAGCATATTGGTCGCCTGGATCTTATTTTTCTTAGATAATTCGGAAGCCGAAATTCATTTGATAGTTTAGTGATACCTTTTTTTGAGTCCCTTTCCTAAAACACACAAATTTTGGGTTTTCGCTTGCGGTATTTCAAGATATGTATATGTTTCTTTATTACCAAGATGTTGAATGGTTATTCCGCCTATGAGTTGAAAATCTTGGTCGTCACAAGATAGTGCAGTTTCTAGTCCTTCTTGGTGATAGTTGACGCAGGCACACTTGTCCAGTCTAAAGCTCATGCCAATAGATAGAGATACAATAGATGCACAATAAATAGAGACAAAAGGGAAGAAGAAGAAAAGTATCGGTCACTTGTCTTTTGTCAGATGTTATGACAAATCTTGTCCGCTACAAGGGGATAAGCTCTTTTATGCATCTGACTATTTTTGGATGCACCTCCAGGCATGCCTTACGGTAGTCAATCTAAGCCATGGACAGATTGGATCGATCCCTGATCACGTCTTGGGTAACACACATGTCTATTAACAGGTTCTCTTTGCAACCTGGCAGTCCTCTCTTGCATTCAGGTTGTTTAACTATTGCACTTTATACCGGCTTGATAGATATTGAAATCCTTTTTTTAAGGACGCCAGTGTATAGCGCGTAGCTAGTATTTGAACAAGCTATGGGCCTGTAGTTCTTTGGACTTGACAAATCTCCGGTCTTAGGGATCAGCATCGTGTGTCCTTCTTCCAACTCCTCCGGAACGGGTCGTTCTGCGTTTAGGAATGTAGTAAATATACAAGCCAGATGTTGGTTCATAGAAGTAAACTTCTTTCACTGAAAGTTGTTGATATTATTATCTGTCCCTGACGTTAAAAAGTTCTTAGTTCTAGCAATAGCTTTCTTTACTTCTTCGGCAGTAATTGGTGGACACTGCTTCTCTGGACCTTGCAGAATTTGCCTTTGTCAAAAGTTACGGAAAAGTGATATATCTGAAGCGTCTTCATTTAGCTAATAAGTATCTTTATATAATTTCTCCTATAAAACTGAAGTCATTTTTTCACTAGGCGCATTTTTAACGGCACGTGAAGTTTCATCGAACAGGCAGGAAGGTTAAGTAGAAAAGGTGGCATTTTCCTAAATCAATTTACTTGCTCTTGAGCTGTTGAAAGAATTCTTACTTTTTGCGTCTAGTGCTGCTTGATGGTCAACAACGCGGCGTGGTGTCAATTCCTGGAAGAAGAAAGTAAAGAGGAGAGAAATCCAGGTTTGACTTAAATACTATCCATGTGCTCGAAAGTTGTATTTAGCAGATGGCATTCAATTAACTTTCACTTTCGAGGTCGTCTAATGCAATTCAATGGCATTGGCTTGCTTTAAATCATCACTTGCTGAAGGTTTTTAAATTGTCTTCGATATTCAAGATTGAATATTGAAAGTTTATGCATTTTATTGAGAATTCCTCTCTTTTGGCAAAAATTTCACTTCATATTTAGTTTTGCCTCTCATTTAGTTTTAAAATTACTTTTAACATGTTATTGAATCATTTCAGTAAAAGAAATTTTTTTTGTTTTGTTTTCAGAAATAAGAAGTCTACGATAAAATAATGTTGCTTTTCATAGTAGCTGCACAAAATTAGCGTGTTCTGCTGCTCGCAGACTGATTGTAAACTCTCTCCTTTCGAGCGGCATACGCAGACGCGTATATATTATTGGGCCTCTCAGTGAATCAGAGGTGTCAGGGTATAAGGACCAACATTATATTTCAGGTATCAAATGTAGATGCATGCGCAGTAGTACGCGGTCAGAGTTGTACCCACTCACGAAGACAGATCACGTGATAAAAAAAATTATGCGCCAAAAAAAAGATACACAAATTTGTTATTGATCACTTTTGAAAACGATGCGTGGTTTTTGTTTTATTTGTAGAAAACAACATTGAAATTAAAAAAATTAAATTTTTAGATGAATGACAAACGGAGAAAATAAAAAGACAAAAGTTACTGACCCTAGAAAGCTTTAAATTTTTCAATAATCATTTTTTTATAGAATGTACAGTTTTTGCTTTATAAGCGAAAAATGGCATTAAACATGAACAATGAATTTTTTTATGACTTACAGCTCTTTATCAGAGAATTATATAAATACATATAAAAAATCTAGCGCGAAGCGCGGGTATTGTAATGAGAATGTGTTCTTTGAGGCTGATAGAGCTTTTAGTAAATTAACTTTATTTTTATTCTAAAATAAAAACAAATTTAACTATTATTTCAATCGTAGAAGTTTTAACAATTTTATAATATTTGCAAGTAAACTTCTTTTTTCTATTTAAGTCGAGCACAAAGTGCAACAATCGAAAATACTGGTAAGCAAAGGCAGCCGCGCGCAAAACCTGCGATAAAAATGTGCCCGCAAGGCGGGCGGATTTTCAAATGTTTTTAAATATTTTCCTATAATTAATTCTTTAATAGAAAAAATCATTATCAATTTTACTAGGAATTTGAATACATTATTTTCACTCTTTTAAATCTTTTCGAAATTCTTACAAAGCTTCTAAATTTTTTGCTTCAGATCGTCGAAGATCTACATTTTATTTTATATTTCTTAAAATCCTTTCAAGTCTTCAATTGTTTTTAAATATTTTTTTTCAAATTGCCTAATATCTTTTAAACGTACTTAAATTGTTTCTTAAGTTATAATTGTTCAATTGTTATATATTTATTTTAATTTGTTTTTGTTATACAATTTTTTTTAATATTTGCTTAGAATTAAAAACAAATGACAAAATAAGGTTGGCCCCTTCGAGGCCGGCCTTATCACGCGAGATAAGTGTATATACCTAAGAAAAATTGTTCGCATATATTACACAGGGTAGCTATAATATAATAACAATGAAAAATTAAATTTTTAATTCATTTTTGATATATAAATAAGTAGCATTGCTCTAATTCACAGAAATATCAACATATTTATTTAATAGAAGAGAACACAACACAATACACAATATTTAGCTTTTTGGACAACTTTAGTCGAGCACGAAGCACACAAGTGATGACAATCCGCTATTATTAAAGACGTTTTAATCCAGTAAAAAAATTCCTGTCTGGCAAAAATTTATGAAAATCACTAGAATTAAAAAATTCTAATTTTTAAAGCTAAAAATTTTGTCGTGTAAAGTGATGAAAACATAGCCGTTAAAATGTGAATTCCTGAATCAAAAACATTCACAAATTTAACTTTTGAAATATTTGAAGTAACTTTAAATTTATTATTGTTTAAGTCTTATTTATGATCAAACTTTAAAACTTTTACTTGTAAATTAAAAATTTTGTAAACAGAACAAATAAAATCGTAATGGACAAAATTTTAGTTGATCACTCTAAAAATTTAACGATTCAAGAATTTCTATTTTAAACTATTCCATATTAAATTTTTCAGTTTTTAATATTTAATTCAAAAATTGCTCATTTTCAATAAATAGTCAAATGTTGCGAAATATTAGAAAGTTTTTTTTTATTTTGACCAAAATATTTTAAACTCAATCAGTTGAAAATTCAAAACATTAGCTAAATATGATATTTGAATGAAATTCAAAATGTTTACAAAAAAGTTTGAATTAAAATTATTTGAAATCGCATTGCATCGCATGACAAATTTGCGGTGTGAAAAATTGCGGCTTATACAAAAAAAAACCTTAAAATACCTTGGGATTGGTTTTGTATCAGATAATGGACATTCTGTGATTTCTTCGGAGGTCAATTCTTTAACCGCGCCGTTGTCTATGTTTATTTTCACCCGTTTTTGTCCCAAAGCAGTAGATTTATATATGCCACGAAAAATCGAGTGTCCACTTGGTTCTTTTTTCAGAATTGCATAGACGTCACCATTTGACGTTGATAATACTATTTGTTCTGAGGTTGGCAGGGGCAAAGTAACATTTTTCATGATTCTCAATTGAATTGGTGTATCGGGAGGAAAATTATATCTTCGAAGTTCGAATATTCGGTTCTCATTTGTTAGCGGAATAAGTCGAATATGCCCAAGTTCTTCAAATCTATATCCAAGTAATCGACGAAAAGTTTGCCTCAGAGCAGGAGACCTGGACCTGTCACTAAAAGGGGACCTGGACCTGGGACGAAGAGCTGATTCGGCAGATGGTCGAGGCCTGGCAGAATAATAAGGTAAGGCAAGGGAAAGAGTCGTGTCTGGAGAATGGCTGCCAGGAGAATGCCTGACAAGATAAGAAGAAGAAGGTCCACAACGAGAAACACTAGAATGAGGGTCACCATCAGGCCAATTTTTGGCCTGTGAAGTTACATCTACAACAAGAAACAGATAATCAATTTTTTTCAAGAACACAGTCGTATGTTGGTGTATTATGAGTTGTAAATGTGGTTGTACATGTCAGTGTAGTAGTCAAAAAAATTTTTAACTGTAAGGTGGATATAATTTGGATATGAAAATATGATTATCCTAAATACTTCTTCTGATTAAATAAAACTGCCTGGCTATCTGGCTGTTTGTCTGTAGTATGTAGTCTGTAGACTGTAGGCACGATAAATTAAAAAAAAGTGATCAGATCAGATCGAGCTTCGGCACACTAGTTTGAAACTTAAAGGAAAAAAACAAGTTCTTGAGCCATATATTTTGGATAAAAGTTCAAAAGGTGAGTACATTTTGAAAATGTTTGAGAGTACCTTTTTCGAAATTTTAAAAATTCTGTGTTTGGTAGTATTGTCAGTAAGTTAAACCAAAACTTAAGGAAATAAACATTTTTCTTCGGAGTTTAAAAAAAATTCAAAAAAATTCAAAGCATTTTGATAATGTTATAATTATATTAAAGTTTATCATAATCGTGTGAAAATTTTTCCGTGCCTATAAATATACAATCAAAAATGATTATTATCATATAAATGATCAGAAAATTATATAAATACATATGAAAAATCAAGTGCAAAACGCGGAATTGTAATGAGAATGTGTTCCTTTAGGTCAATAAAGCATTAAGTAAATAAACTTCCTTTTTAATATGAAAAAAACAGATTCAAAAATTACTTTAATCCTAGAGGTTTTGACATTTTGATAATATTTGCAAGTAAATATCTCTTTTCTATCTAAGCCGAGCACGAAGTGCAGAAACCGAAAACAGCCAAGCGCGAAGCGCGAGGCAAAAATTATTTGAGCGCGTAGCGCCAGATGCATTACCGAGCGTGAAGCGCGAGGTATTAATATTATTCAGTGCAAAGCGCGAGATACGACAGAGGCGCGCCCCAGGCGCGCTCAAACTTGCGAGCGAAGTGAGCCGCGCGCCATGAGAATGTAGCCGCGAAGTGGACAGATTTTTTTTAGCATATCTATAAATTTAAGCAATTTTTCTAAGAATTACATTCATTTTATTCTGAATTTTAGTATCATATTTACCAATAGAATCGAGGATAACAAGTAAGGATGAGACCAGAGACCAAACAATCCTCATCTTGTCTAACTACAGGAGAAACTGTTTAATTTATTAATAAAGAATTTTTTATAACAACGTAGCTAATTAATATTCTTCTACTTTATTAGCTGAGATAATCTAGATGATATTCGTTTTTTCCTACATTAAATGCGTCAGCTGTGTACTTCTGAGATATTTACATTTGATAAAAGTCAGTTCAAAGAAATAAAACATGGTTACAAGTTTAATTAAAACTGATGTCACCATTTATGCGATCATTTACGTTTTGACAAAAACCCATATTTACATCAAAAATTTATGTAGTGTTTACTATAACGACTAAATTCAAGCATTAAAAATATAAATATAATTACTACAAAATATGAGATATGATAAATATTAAATTTGTGTAGTTTAAATTTTTTCAAACACGTACGCAAGGTTTCAAGATTAACAAGATTTTGAGGGTTCTGGATGATGCAAAAGTCTCAGCATTTGCTATGCAAAATTATTATTAAAATCAACATTTTTATTACAATTTTCTTTAACCTGTTAACGTTTCTCTTTGACCCGCTAGAAAGCTTAAAAAAAGTCTAAAAAATGTTTTCATGGTTTCTTTAAATACAGTGTTGGAATAAAAACATGAGATACTTAAATATTAACAAAGTTATTTCTAATAAAAAAGGAAGCTTCTCGGGATTCAACTGTGTGCATAACTACGAATCTTGCTGATCTGTAGCTTTAGGTTAGCCCTTAAAAAGTGAGCTACAATGTTCAAGAAACGTCGACAAGATTTGTGGTTTTGCACACGATTGGAACCCTGCGTATGGGTCGTTTCACGTCGAATTAATTATATGAGAATTTTTATTAGCGAATAAAATATAGCGGATGAGAGCCAACTATTAACTTTTGAGTAATTCAAGTTACCCTGATCAACTTAAAAATGATTACTTAGGTATTTTTGGTGGCGCTGATTACAAATCTGGAGTCAAAATATAAGAATTTAAAGTGGCAGATTCAATATGACTAATATTGTCCAAGTTTTTAGTTTCAAGTGACCAGAACTAGTTTGATTAGCTTTAAAACGATTACTCGAGGATTCCTGCGGACCTCTTTAATCAACCTTTAGTTAAAACATCGAAATTCGATATGCTGAAGACAATATAGCAGCTATAATTGACGGAGGATTCGTTATCAGAAAGATTCTCATGAATTATGTTCATAGGGTCAGATGACGATATGTGCCTAACACTGGAAAATCCAAGGACAATTATCGGCGACAGAGCATAGCTTCACTTCCAATGGTTTATGGCTTACGAAAATGAATAAATGTCCGCTCCGTATTTTGGTTGCACTCAGAGAAAGGAAATATCGTTTGTTAAACTTCCTTGGAGTTTTGCTATGTATTTCTTTTGTGTAGGGGAATATAAGCATATATTAGAATTTATTATTCACTTATTTGTAGAGATCTTGTGATATTACCATTGCTTCGCTTTCAAGATATCGCCATGGGTGGTAGCTTGAAAGTATCATTCATGCTCTATTTTGAAATCTTGTTCATGATAAATCAAATTTATCATTTACCAATAATTTTTATAGTGTTGAGTAGCACCATTATTCACATGAATGATTTTCCTTACTTTTGAGTAAACCTTTTTAATTACTGCTATGAGAGTTGTTTGCATCATATACACTACAACAGTATCATGAGTCGTACAATCAGAAAACAGTGCAAGGCTAAATTGCTTAATTTCTTTACCAGATCTGTAATAAAATAATGCAGGATGGTTTGTGCACTGATCATTATTGTAACTAAATGCTTGCACTTCCTTTTAGATATACTTTACGTTTTATCACATATTCTGATTGCTTTTTTGCGATGAAATGACAAAACAATAATTTTTGTAGACTAACACATAATTCGTTAACACAATTCTCTGCAAAAAGACATTTCTTTTTAGGAGTGCACCTATCAGTCGACTGTTATACATTATAGATTACTTGAGATACTTCACGTTCTTGAATGATGAAAGCGTTGAGGATACAAAATTTTCTTTCACTTGCGTTTGAATGGGTTTTGATGACTTCTTAATTGCGTATCTGTCAATGAAATTATAGACTGCCACTCATTGGTTAGGCTGACTATTTAAAGAGAGCATGAGTTTTTTAACGGGCAGCGTATTTTTTTCCAAAGCTATTCTACAGCGATTTTAAATGGGTATTGTTTGATTTTGGAACAATAGTTCCGATAGAAAAAAATTCATTCAAATGTAAACTTTTTAAATTCAAATAGTTTATATACAATGCCGTCGGAAATTGTGAGCACGATTGGCGCAAGCACTATAAAAAATCACTGCTGACTTTAAACCACGATAACTCAGTAAAAAGGAGATAAGGCATTTGAAAAAAAACAGTTGCAAAGCTTATAAAATGCTACGTCAAGTGGTTCGTTATTGATACATTTTTGACCTTCTGAAGAGAATACAGCACCTGAGAAGTTTAGAAAAAAATTCAAGATTTTCTCAAATTTTGTACCTCTACTTCAACTTTCAGCATGACCTAGGAAAATTGTTGCGAAGATCTGAAAATTTTACGACATAGAGCCTTAAATCTCATCTTTAATTCAAGGTATCAGAACTTCAGAAATCTTTATTTTTCCCCGAGATACGATTAAAAATGTTCAATCGTATCTGAGTTGAGTTTTAGTCGACGATTACGGCTTTTAGCCGAATGTAGTGTACATATATATATA
>JAUELO010444063.1:0-13911 GCA_032357855.1 Amphibolips quercusostensackenii | reverse complement strand
CCTGCCACTCTTGCCCTCTTACTTGCATACCCCATTCAAACCTCATTTCATATCTCTCCTCTTTCCATTTTGAACGTCCCATGTTAACCCTACTCTCCTCATCGCTGCACCTCCCGTACACACGCTTGTTAAAGTCCCGTTCTTAGTTTCTCTTCAAAATTCCAGGTTTTTTTTAGTTTCCTGACAATCATATTTTCTTGCCCTATTTCTTCCGTCAGCATATAACCTGGACAGCTCCAACTCACTCCCATGACCCACCTCAAAAATCGCTCATGCAGACTTTCCACTCTCTTATGCTCCTTCCAACCTCAAATTTCCACTTCATAGCTTAACACTGACCATACTAGCACATCGAACATCCACACTTCCATCCTCTAGTTGTCTTTCAACCTTCTTTTACCAATGCTCCATACTTGTCCTATCACTTTACTCGCGCATTCCAATTTCTTTCTCACCTGCAGTTCGCTTACTCCTCTCGTTTCAAACCAAAATCCTAGATAGCAAAACTTCTCAACCAGCTTTACCACCACGCTATCAATCTTCCATTCAAACTCTACTTTATTCTTTTTATTTGTAAAACACGCTGTCTTAGTCTTATTCACGTTAACTGTTAGACCCTTTACTTTCACATACTCTTCGAACTCTCTCTTTCATGGCTGTCCATAACACTCTTCTGTTACCTAAGTCAAATGCTGCCTTAAAATCGACAAATAGCGCAACGAATTTTTCTTTCTCACGCTCTAGTATTTTATTAAATAAATATAATATAAAAATGTTGTCTGTGGTCCCCATCCCTTTTCGAAAACCCGTTTAGTAGTGTGGTATACTTCCCTTTTTTACCACCTGTTTTTCCATCCTCTTTCCAAGTACTTCCGTGTAAATGTTGTATCCCGCCGACATAAGTGTGATACCTTCATATTCCAATTTTCAATGAAAGAAGAAAAATTTACATTTGTAGTCAAAAAAGATAATTTTAGACAACAAAAAAAAATTTTCAACAAAATAGTTGAAATCTTAACTAAAAAGATGAATTTTTAACAAACAGAAAATGATGAATCTCTGGTATATAAATTTTTTGACAATAAATGGATTACTCTAATTTTTAGTTAAAAAAATTTATTTTCGTTGAAAAAAACTAATGTTTAACTAAGGAAATGAGTTTTCAATAAAAAAAACAAGAATTTTCAATCAAAGAAGTGAAGTTTCAACCAAATTACAAATTTTTAACTCATAATTCTAATTTATAATATAATAAAGATATTAGATATATCATTTTTAATAAAAAATATATAATATTTAACAATTTTATTGAAAATTCGACTTCTTTTGTTAAAATTGAACAATTTTTTATTAAATTTTCTACAAAAAAAAAGATATATATATATATATCATTTTTTCACATTTTCATCAGAAAAAGTGTTAAATTTGTGTAAAATTTTACCCCACCCCCTTTTTTTATCAAATGTCCAAGTTTCAAGGCCTCCTGAAACCGAAGAACAGGTTTTCGCATATGTGTTTGTTGTGTGTGTTAGTGTGTCTGTAGATTTCAGTTTGTTTACACGATAACTTTTGAAAGAATTGACAAATTGGACCGTGCTTTGATACACTTGTTCAGTGTCCGAAAATGAAGGTCAAGTTCGTTGGCCAGCCGTTTTGAATAAAAATTTAAAAAGTGAGCACATTTAAAAAATTTTTAAGACCACTTTTTTCTAATTTAAAAATTTGATGTATGCTTATAAAGTAGTACTCTATAATACAAACAATTTCTGAGAATTACTTTTTTTTATAAAAAAAAATACTGAAGTTATAGCATTTTCAAAATCCAGAATATACAAACAAAAATAAACATTCTAAGCCAAACAGTGCACGATATAAAAAAATGTCAAGGAAGAAAAGCATTGCATTTTAAATACCCTACTATATTATTACAACAACTTTTAAAATTTTCTCGAAAAATCAAAAATTTAAATTTGGTAGCACAAAAAATAATGAAAAATAAAAAATTACATTTTGCGGCTGAATTACACAGCATACAAAAAAAGATGCATTAAAAAAATAGTGTATTTTTCACTAGATCTTATAAGATTTTAGATCAATAATTTAAAAAATTTTAATTTTTAATAATTAAAGTAGACAAAATTGATAATACTATACTGCTGAAGGCTGATGACTTTTTGAGTAGTTATCATACAACTCTAACTCTCTCGAGTTCAGTCGCACTGACGTTATAACATGGCTCTCGACCCTATGACACTAACTACTTAATTTGGACATGATTTTGATCTTAGGGAAGGACCGAAACCTTGATTGACGAAAGGCTTGGACCCGGTAAAGGAAAAAGTATAGTTTCAGGTGATGAATGGAGATTTGGTGTTTGGATTACTGGAGGGGTTAGAAACATCAAGGCAAGAGAATAACGAGAAACTATGCGCATAAGAAAGCCAGATATTTTTTGTGTGTCTGAAACAAAAAAACGGGGATGCTACGCTAGATGCGATACGCTAGATGAGCATTGATATTGAAAACAGAGGTATTTTTATTGTCGTGTTTTTATGTTTTAAAAAAGTGCGCATCCTATGAAAAAAATGCTTAAAGTAAATTATAAATTTAATTCACACGAAAAATTGAGTTAACCTTTTATTTTATCTTGCGTTGTTTTTCTAACAAAATTCATTTTTTATTTTAATGTTATTTTTCACAAATAATGTAAAAACTACGAGTCCTTTCAAAAACTAATTTTCAACAAATTTGTCGATTTTTTCTTTGTGAACAACTTTTTAATTTATTTTTTTTGTATCTTCTGTCGTTTTTTTTAATGTGATTTTTGGGAAACAAAGATAAAAAATGTGGATGAAATTTTCTACAAAATAGTCAAATAGTTTTTGCAGATGCCATCTGCAAATGTACTATTTTTAAAGATAAAACAATTTATAACTGTATGTAAATTTGTAAATTCACTTAGTTTGAAATCATAACTGGATTCTATGGAAATTTATTTTTAATTTGCATCTTACCAAATTTTGCACGAAAACATCAAATTTTGAATTCTGAAATTTCGAAATTAGGCCCTCTGCATATTTATTTACAGATCTATTTTTCAATTATAAATTTATAAAGTCATCAAACTATAAATTTTTGATATTTCCAACTTTTGCACAGTGACAATTTATTCATAAATTCAAAGTTTATCAATTCCTTTAACAATCGCCAGTTTTTTAATTTTGGGATTGTTATTGTGCCAATTCTTGTAATATCGAAATTCACAGTCAGGCGAATTAATAAGCTTGCAACTCATAAATAAATTTGCAGAGGGCCTAATTTCAAAATTCAAAATTTGATGGTTTTTAGATTTACAGCTGGGTCACTTAAAAAATTTATAATTTTTAAAGAAATGTGAAAACTCGACAGTTTTTCAATTTTGGAATTGCTATTGTGCAACATTTGGTAACATGGAAATTGGAAATAAATTTGCAAAGAATCTAGTTATAATTGCAAAGTTGGTAAATTTACAAATTTTTATACTATCATCAATTGGTTTATCCATAAAATTGGTATATTTGCAGATGCCATCTGAAAAAACTATTTCACTATTGTGTAGGCAATTTTTTTTCACATTTTTTATTTTTATTTTCCAGAGGATAACTGCCTTATGTTCGGCAGAGGCTAGAGGTCTGTATCCGCGCCGCGGTCGATAAGGAAGGGCGCCCCGATGCCGTGCGTGACAATGTGCAGGTTGGAAATTTATTCGCTTTATTTTGAACTTCAATTACTTGTTTAAAATTCCTCTATTCTGTTGAAAATTAAACCTTTTTGGTATAAAATTAATATTGCTGGTTGAAAATTAATTTCTTTGGTTGAAAATTTAACTATTAGGTTGAAAATTCCTTTCAAATCTAAAATATTTGTTTGATTATTTTAAAAATTTTAGTAGAAATAAATCTTTTTATGTAGAAAATCAAATTTCAAATAAAATACAAATTTAGTAATTTATATATGAAGAACATATCATACGGAGCGCAAAGCGCGCGATCAATGTGTTTCGAAGCGCGACAAGCAAATGGTGTGCCGTGAGCCCGCGTTAAAATTTTTTTGTTTCTATTGTATGGTGCACAGAACCGGGAGTGAAGCGCAAGGTTTCAATGATTTTTAAATGAAATATGGAGCGCGAAGCGCAAGTGTACGAATGAGAATGTTGTTCTTAAGGTCGATAGAACCTTAAGTAAATTAGTTCTCCTCGTTATTTAAGACTAGAGTAATTAAACCAAAAGCATGTAACAGCGATAAAGCTCACAAAGCGAGCATTAGACCGCGAACCGCAGAACAGCGAGTGTATTTTATATAATTCTAAACAAATTTGTAGATATAATTTAGACGACAAATTTTGTTCTATGAAATGTTTTTTGTAGCTTGTTTGGTGGCATTTTCAGTAAGTTAAACCAAAATTGCTGTTTGAGAAATCAAAAGATTCAACTTGAACTTTTTCAACTAAACGCGTTTTTCTCGAAACAAGGTTTTCAAAGTCGGTGAGTAAGATATCTCAAGAAAGGCTTCGCTGATTGCTTTCAAATTTTCATCACTTATTTTAGATTAAAAACTCGTAAGATCAAACGATCGTTTTTTTTTTATGAATTTTCTTTGTGGTCAAAAAAAGAGCGTTTTTTAAAGCAAAAAATTGACTTTTGACTTTAGTAGTACGCTATTTCGTGAAGAATAAATACTTTTACATCCAGTTTTGTTTACTTCCAGGAAAAAACTGTTTAATAAAGAATGCCTTTCGATTCTTTAATTTAAGATGATCTAGAGTTAAGCCACTTTACTCACCGCAAAACACCTTTTTCTTTTGAATCCCTCGTAAGTTGGCTGTAACGCGCTTGTTTATTACTTTTTTATCATGAAAAATTGATTATACTTTTTTGAAATATGTGGTAATTAAATGTTAAAACATTGACATCAAAATAAATAAGCCTGTCTTTTTAAGCAAATAACAAAAGATTGCTTTTTCCACCCAAAAATGTAGAGACCTTCTTTATCGTAGAGGTTTTGATAATTTTATTATACTTGCAAGTTAAATTCTTTCTATCTAAGCCGAGCACAAAGTGCAAAAACTGAAAAGAGCCGAGGGCGAAGCGCAAGGCAAAAAGTATCTGAGCGCGTAGGACAAAGTACATACATTACCGAGCGGAAAACGCGAGTTAAATATATTATCGAGCGCGAAGCGCAAGATACAATAGGCGTGCGCACTGAGCAGCAAGCAGATTTTTTTACTTGTTTCTGAAGAGGACTGGCTGGGGCATTGACAAAATATTGAAGCCTTAAGAACTATAATAGTTTGACGTTTTATTATAATTAAGAATTACAAGTTACTTGTGATATTTTAAGGTTGCTTCAGATCAGAACAATTTTTGTTTAGTTTTAATTTTTTAATTTTGTGGATTGCGTGGATTTACGTGTTGTACTCTAAAATTTACTAAGATTGGGCGAAGGCGCCCTACTGGAGTTTCTTTGATTTCATCTGGTGTTAAAAGGGTAATCATGCCGCTTTCTATGTTGATTTTCGCTCTTACTTTAACACCAGTGGGAGAAATGCATGTATATATTCCAACAAGAAAATTAATACTCTCTAATATTGCAAAAATGTCACCAGCAAATGTTGATAATACAATGTGTTCTTGAGTTGGAATCGGCATATAGCGATGCCGTTGCTGAACCAATAAAAGTGGTTTATCAGCAGGAAAAGTGTATTTTTGAAGATTGAATACCAGGTTCGTATTTCTAATGGAAGTAAGCTGAATAAATTTAAGTTGGTCAAGTCCATATCCAGATCCGTCAGAAGAAGGAAGCCTGGTAGGTGGAGCTATGTATCTGGAAGTTGGAGACCTAGACCTGCCACGAAGAGATGGCTCGGTAGAAGACCTGGCAGAAGAATGTGTAATGAAAAAACAATCAGGTTAAAAACAACAATAATGGCTAAATAACTAATTTCATATAATTTTTTCTTAGTGGCGAAATTTTGTTCTATCTACATGAAATATAGCTCATAGGCCTCTTTCATGCTAGTCAATAAATTTTATTGATTTTGCAACTATTTTTTCATTTTTACTGTTCAAATTGTGGCGGATAGTATTGAAAAGATTCTTTCGCAATGATAAGAATTCAATGAAACAGAAGAATATGAGATGCACATTAACAAATTCAGGGTGAATTCAAAAATTGAAAGAGTCCACGAATTACCTACAATTCGAGTGAATTTAAGGAAAATGAGAATACTTGTATAAATTAAAAAAAAATGTATGTGTAAAATATTTAACTGATTTTAATAAAATTAGAGTGAATTTAGAAGAAGTCAGCAGAAATCAAAAGAATTTGATAAAATACCTAAGACGGCACGATTCTTTAAAGGACTGCAGGATAAATTAAAAAAAACTGCAAGCAAATGTTAAATTCCATTTGATTGAGCAAAATTAAATAAACTTAGAAAACTTCAGAAGATTTTAGCAAGAGTTTAAAAATAAAAATATAATATAATAATTAATGAGAACTCAGAGTGAATTTAAATTTGTAACAAATTTTTTTTTATTAAAAACATTTTCTTGTTTTCTGTAAAACTGCAGTCAGAATCGAAAAATTCAAGGAAATTCAAGGAAATTTGGTGAAATTCATAAGAAATCAGATAAATTGGTGTACATATTATTAGTGAATGAAAATCTTATAAAATCTAGAAAAATGCAAGGTGACTTCAAAAGTCTTCAGGTATTTGAGAAAAAGAAAGTGACAAAAAGTGACTTAAGGTGACGTTAGTGATTGTGTAGTAGACATGACTACCGATAAAAATAAGCATAGTAAATATTTCTCGTATATCTAAACTATAAAATTATGTGAAAAATGTTATTTAACCATGACTAGTTTCCTGTAAAAAGTAACTTACCCCTCATTGTGGTTCACACGCCTTACTGTATAATCATATAAGATTTTTCGATTAAAGCCTACTGGAGTTTGCTTGATTTCATCTGTGGTTAATGGCGCAATCGTCCCGGTTTCCATGTTGATTTTTGCCCGTCCCTTCCGTCCAATACGAGGATTATATGTATATATTCCAACAAGCACATCAGTGCTTTCCAATATCGCAAAGACGTTACCATCAAATGTTGATAATACAATATGTTCTTGGTTTGGAATGGGCAAATAGCCATGCCGTCCTTGAAATAATAACAGTGGTTTATCTGCAGGAAAAGTGTATTTTCGAAGTTCGAATACCCGGTTGGGATTCTTGATTGAAGTAAGCCGAAGAAATTGAAGTTGCTCAAGTCCATATCCAGATCCGTGAGCAGAAGGAAGCCTGGTAGGTGGAGCCATGCATCCGGAAGTAGGAGACCTGGACCTGCCACGAAGAGATGACTCGGCAGGAGTCCTTACAGGAGAATGTATAATGAAAAGCCGATCAATTAAAAAAAATTATTGCTCATTAACTAATTTCATGAAATTTTTTTTTAACATCGGAATTTTTCCTATTTACATGAAATATAGTTCATAGGTCTTTCTTATGACAATAAATTTTATTGCTAATGCAACTATTTTTTTATTTGCACCATTCTCAATTGTACCTACAGTTCGAGTGAATTTGAGGAAAATAAGAATACTTTCGTGAATTGAAAAAAAATTGTAATACAAAATATTCCATTGATTTTAGTGAAATTAAAGTGAATTTAGGCAAAGTGAGGAGAACTCAAAAGAATCTGATTAAATACCTAAGACTGCAGAACTGTTTGAAGGACTTCAGTATGAATTTGGAAAAACTACAAGCAAATGTTAAAATTCATTTGATTAAGTAGATTTCAATTAAATTATAATTTGAAAAAGACATCATCAAAAGTTTAGAAATATGATAAAATAATTAATAATAATTCAAAGTAAATTTAAATTAGCTACCAATTTTTGTTTTCAAATCCAAAACATTCCATTGTTTTTTTTAAATTGGAGTCAGATTTAAAGATTTTAATGGTTTTAAAGGAATTTAATGAAGTTCATAAGAAAAAATGATAAATGTTAAATCATTTAAGTCAATAGAACCAAATTTTAAAAATCAAAAAAAGTCTAATAAGATCAAATAAATTAGTGTGAGTAGAATAAGTGAATAGAGATCTAATAGAATCCATAAAAATTGAAGGTGACTTTAAATGTCCTTACAGGTTTAAGAAAAAAATGAATAAAAGTGGCGTTAGTAATTGTATGGTAGCCATGACTGTGGATATAAATAAGCGTGGTAAATATTTCTCGTATATATAAACCACAAAGTTATGTTTAAAATATGATTCAACCATGACTAGTTTTTTTTAAAGAGTAGCTTACCCTTCGTTTTGGTTTACACGCTTTACTCTATAACCATATAAGATTTTGCGATTGGGGCCCACTGGAGTTTCCTTGATTTCATCTAAGGTCAATGGCGTAATTGTACCGGTTTCCATGTTGATTTTTGCCCGTGCTTTATGTTTAATGCAAGGATTATATGCATAGATACCAACAAAAACATAAGTACTCTCCAAAAATGCAAAGACGTCACCATCAAATGTTGATAATACAATTTGTTCTTGGTTTGGCATGGGCCCATAAGCATTTCGTCCTGATGTTATTTCAATTGTCTTATCTTCAGGAAAAGTGTATTTTCGAAGTTCAAATACCCGGTTCTGATTTTTAATTGATGTGAGGCGAATAAATTGAAGTTCCTCAAGCCCGTATCCAGATCCGTCAGAAGAAGGAAGCCTGACAGGAGGAGACTGTGGCCTTGGACGAAAAGAAGGTTCCGCATGAAAAGAAGACATAATGGGAGAATCAGGTCTCGCAGGAGGAAGAGAAGAAGGCAGAAGGCCTAGGGCAGGGGAAGGAGAAGATGGGCTGCCACGAGAAACACTAGGAATTGAAGCGCCATTGGGCAAACACTCAAACTGTAAACTTAACTCTGTAAAAAGAAACAGATGATTACATTTTTTGAACCGCGAATGATTTTTTATTATTCATAATATTTTACAAATGTACCCGATTAACACATCCTTTTTGCAGCATAAAGCTGATTCGTGGTGATTATTTTGTTTTTCATTATTTTATTTTGAAACTGTTCCTACATCAGAAGTGATGAATTATGCAGATATATTCTAGATTCCGAAACATAGAATTTGATAAAAGTCAGGTACATAAAAGATTTAATAAAAATCTAGATGAAAATCTCAATCCATATGTCTAGGTAAAATTCTGAATAGATAGAATTTCATGAAAGGTTTAATTATCATTATTCTGAATAAGTTAATATAAGTTTTCTAAATGCTAGAACGATTTCTAAAATTATAGATATAGTATATAATATATTTACCAATAGAATTAAAAATTACCGTCACAGTAAACAACAGAGAATGAACAAATCGCATTTTTTGTAATTACAGAGAAAACTGATGTATGCGTTGATGGAAAATTTGGTTAACAGCGAGGCCGCAACGTCAAGTTTTCCTATTAGAAATATTCATGTTTATATTTCATAAATCAGTCCAAGAAAAGAAATTTGGTTACATTAGATACCTACTGCTTGTAATGCTTAGACAATTTTATTTAATTTCATTTAAAGGTAAACTGTTTTGATTTTGCAAAAGTAGACCATTTTTAGACGTTTAAAATCAAAAATTTGCAAAATTATCGGTTGTACATGAGAATTTCTCAAATGTAAACAATATTTACTTATATATTTAAAAAATACCACTGAATAAAATATAACCGCATTCGATTAAAAATATTTGAATAAGAGGCGCGTATTATACCAGACTTACCTTTCACGGATCAGCAAATAAACATTTGTTGAAATTTGTGGTGACAGATAAAGATTTTCAGATGCGTAAAAAAACTTGGTATCCGTGAAACTAATAATATTGCGGTAAAAAATATTATTCCAACCATATCTTACTCACTACATCTAATCATTTAATAAACTATATTGATTATATAATTAATTATTATGTAATTAATAATTATAACTCGCGCTGTGAGCTTGGCATAGGTCTCTTTTTTTTTAAAGCTCCTTCGGCCTCAACGAACACATTTGCATAACGTGTCTCGTATTTTGCGCACAATTAAAATTTTAATTTTAAATATAATTTTTTATTATTAAAATAAAAACTACATGCCAGCGCAGCAGGCAAATTTTTTTTATTGAAAATTTGACCAGTTGGTTAAAATATCAACTAAACCAAACTCTCGGTTACCGTCTAGTGCTGAGGGTTGTTTTCTAACTTTTCTTGGTACAAAGCCAAAGGGATTCACACGTCAACAATGAGTGCCGCATAAACCGCTTGCACAATATTTTGAAATACACTCGCCTGAGCAAGCACGCATGTGCGGCCCTTGCGAAGTAGCCGTTCCTGGAAGTCCAAAGCCGGAAGGACTGAAGCTGAGAGTTTAGTGTATTCAGTTTAAAGCTCATCTTTTTTTTTTAAAGTTGTCTCTTTTGCTTTTAAGTTCAAATGTGGTTGAAAATGCAACTCTTTTGGTTGACAAATTGATTTGGTTCAAAATTTAACTGCTCTTGGTCAACGTTTAATCTTGGCTTAACCTAAAATTATATTACTTTTTCAGTTATATTTTCAGTTAAGAAAATTAATTTTCAAGCCAAAAAATTGAATTTTTAATCGAATGGCTTAATATTTTATATTTTTTATTGAAAATTAAATATCTAATATATTCATGTAATTATAAGTTTTTTTAAAATCAATAATTTAGTTAAAAATTAAACTATTTTGTCGAAAAGTCATCGTTTTGGTAAAAAAAATTGTACTATCAGGATGAAAATTCCTTTAGAAATAAAAAATTTAATTAAAAATGCATTTCTCGGTAAAAATTAATCTTTATGGTTAAAAATTCAATTATTAAGTTAAATGCGTTATGCAAAATTTGAAATTTGTTAAAAATTTATTTATTTTATCAAAAATGCAAGTTTTCAGTAATTTATTTCTTTAGTTAAAAATAAGTTTTTTACTGTAAATTAATTTGTTTAACCGAAAATGTAACTGTTGGTTGAAAATTCATTTATTTTATTACAAATAAAACAAGATACGAAAAAAACAGACATAACATTCTGAATAAAATGAAAAAAAATAACAATAACAGAAAAAAATCACAAAAAAAATATATACTTAGATAACAAAAAGGAAATTGATAAGAAAAAAGCAAAAGAATAAGAACTAACTCTACCCTAATCTGGCCAGAAAAGAAAAAGAAAATCATATAATGTAAAATAATTATATATTAGTTATAGTTATATATTAACTATGCATATAGCAATTAAAAATTAGAATGTAGATACAGAATAGTAAAATAAGAAAAACGAAATAGTGATTAAAATTTCCGACGACAAACCGATTATACATATGAAATCAAACCACAACAAGATACAAAAATAAATGCAAAAATTCGCAGTCTAAAATTGGTTCTCGATCTAACAAAAGCTAGTGAGAAAGTATTTATACCAAATAATTGTGCTGAGCGTAAGATAAAATGTAATCTGTGAGGGGAACGTAAGCTAAGACGATGGATAAGAAATCGCAGGTAATAAAGATAGATAAATTAAAAAAAAACCCTCAGATTCAACCAAATGATTTATAAATCAAAACCTTGATACAAATAAAACCTAACTAAGTAACAATAACCAATAATTTTTATAATAAACGAAATAAAACACACCCTGGGGAACAACTAACAATAATCAGTCAGAATGAAAGGCAATGCTAAAATTATTTTTTTTTATTTTATGATGTAGAATAAAAATACCGCGAAAAAAATGAGACCCGGCAAAACTAAACTTATGAGGGACACAGGGACGCAAGCCTACGAGCGGATGTCAGGAGGAAATCTGGCTCACCTAGATATCAAAGCCAAATACCCCAGCATGCAATTACCTCCACGCACCAACGGACTAACATCCGTAAGCCTCAAACTAGGCGAACGTGCAAAATGTGCCAAACAAATAAGTACGGGCAAGAAAAGAAATCGATACATTTAAAAAACTGCTAAACCCAGGAGAACAATAAAAATCAAACCCCCAAAACGAAAACTTCCCAGAGATGTGAGGATACGTAAAAGAAATGAGCAAAAAAACTACAAGAAGCCGAGCGGCGAAGATGGGCGCTCAAACATAATAAACAATAGGGGAGGAAACACAAAAGCAGACAGGTCATATTACCCCTTTATTTTTTTTAAAGAATCAAAAAACAATTACGACGTGAAGAAATATAAAAATGAAAATTATTTTTACTCGCCAATAACAAACCTTTTGCGAATAATCACTATATCACTATAATAAATTTTCTTCGTAAACGATTGCATTAAAATTTTTTGTTGTTGTAACTATTCGTTTAGGGGGGAAAAGTCAACCCATGTAGTTTACAAATCCCAAATTTTTTTTTGTCTTACTTTCACTGCATCCGTTTAGGGGGTCGGGCACTGGAACTCAAAGCGTTGAAAATAGGCCGGTCACTCACTTAGTAGAATACAGTAAAATAATTATAATACTTAATAAAACTAATCAAAAGTTTAACTTATAAAACTTTCCATACCAACATACAACTATACAAAATCACTTTTCTAGTGAAACTGCTAATCTCTCGCAATTTGTCAACGATGAATAATTATAATGATGATAACGTAACTATCTACTCTAATGACCCATAGACATATCCTAACATTGAACTAAAAATAATCATTATTTCCCACCACTAATGTTTACATTAAACTGATAAATCTTTTCAAAAATTCAAAACATTTCTTCGTTTAGGGGGTCATTAAAACGGTTCAGCATATAAAGAAAAATTAATATATATGACTTATATTCAATGAAGTCAAGCAAAAGCGGGCGAAACTTGAAATAAGTACGATCTTGCGATGACCTGCAAATTTTTAAGCGAAAGAGTTATATAGATTACGAGCACCGCTGTGCAAAACAGGTGCTGGTGCGTGCGCAACCAGTTTAGGAAGTAAGGATGATCGAAGCCGGGACGTGAGGACCAAGCTGATAACCATAGATCAACGGGATTGAGTCGACGTCAAGCATTAACGCAAAAAGCAAGTCTAGTTTTCGACTGTCCCACGGATCAAGCGTCAATCATTCCAAGCAATAGGGCTAGACGAAGATCTCAAGAAGTAAAGGTAAGAAGACAGAGAATAGTAAGCAAATAATTGTAGATCAATCGCCAGCTCGTCTTTTTTAAGTATATTTACTGTTTTCGGTTTTTTTTTTGAAAATGTTAACCTAATCTGCATAGGTAACTTGTTTTCCATAAGAACTTATGCAATTAATTATCAAATTTTGAACAGCCCTTTAACCTAATCTGCATCGGCAACCTGTCACTTACAGGGTCCCATGCAGTAAGGCCTAAACGGATTTGATGAAAAAAAGAGATTACTTTGAAAGAGACTGGCTTTCACTTGAATTCAGAAAGCAACTTTTTTGGACATAATCTGCATGGGCAACTTGTGTTTTACAGGAACCTATGCTGTGAGGTCATTAAATCGTACTAACCAAATTATCTGTCCTCTAAATGGAAAAGAGAAGGAAAAATAGTCAAAACTTTTAGCTAGGACGAGAGAAACTTCATTCGGGGCTTACGAAAAAAAATGAGACAATCACCATTAGTTTAGGTATTGCCAGTTCGAAATTCTATAAGATGAGAACCTTTCAGACAAAAGCGACAATTGATCCAGAACTCTAGGATAGTTATATAACGAAGGGATTTTTGATGAAATATTATTTTAGAATCGAGGGTTTAAAAGTCGAGAAAAGCGAAGTACAATTTGACGCTAATTGGGAACCGGAAGTTGTCGATAGAGTCTGCTTTAGAATTATTGTTGATTATAAATTAGTTTGTTTCAGGTTTGTCATCC
>JAUELO010444044.1:0-13912 GCA_032357855.1 Amphibolips quercusostensackenii | reverse complement strand
AGCTGTTTTTGTTGAGAGCCGCACTGCGCGGGCTTTGAAGATCTGAGCAGTTCATGACTCCGACGTGTCAGCGTCGAGTGTGAGGGAAAGGTCGAGGTAATAAAGGATTTGGTGACTCTGGTGCTATTCTGCTCTCAACACTGCGATCAATTCATGGCTTCAGAGCATGATCACCTGCGCCCTTCATATTGCAGGGGGCTTTGGTATTACCAGCTAAAAGGATCGCTTCTTTGTTTAGGTCTGCAGACTAAAGTCTATCAGTTTGTCAGAGCAGTCACACCTTGAGACGCAGTGTCTTTGGTTTACCATCTCCAGATCTCTAGTCCAATTAGACGCATAAGTCCTCCCATCAGCTACAAGGTGACGTGATCCCTAGGGAGAAAAACCATTCATATTTTTTCAAAATAAGTTTCCATTCTTTAGAAGCGAGAATTGTGGTTCTCGACAATTGAGAAAATTTCTGGTCAAAAATATAATCCCACCGTATAATTTTAAGTGCCCTCATTTGAAGAATAAATAAAGAAATTTGTTAGTTTTAAAAATTATATTCTTCTTAGCAATTTTTAGATATAAAGATTAAAAATTAAAGGATAAAATTTTTTTAAGTAAACACTTTTTAAATTAGAAGTTACGTTATTTATATTTCAAGTCGTTTTAGAAAATTATTTAGTTTTAAATTATTTGGTTTTAAATATTTGATTTAAAATTGCTAGTAATGAAAAAACATTTAAATATTGATAAATATTGAACAAATTGTTGTGTTTCTAATAAAAAAGTTTATACTTGAACAGGCTAATAATAAGATATTTAAGAATGAAAGAATATTTTGATAGGATTTAAAATAGTAGAACAGCGTTTAATTATAAATATATTACTTTTTAACCTCGAAAACGGTAAATTTGTTCATTTTAAGCAGATTCTGAATTATGTTCTAAGCTCAGTAATCATCAATTTATCAATTTGGCTCATTTCGTATATGTCGTAGTACTATGAAATATGTATATAAAATGGGTCCAACTTAACTAACAACACATTTTCAAATATTAAATCAAGGGGAAAAAGATCCATTATTAGTAATTTAAAATTATTCTTAGTATTTTGGTATAATATCTAATTTTTATAGTTGAAGAGAATGAAACTTTCATTTGCATATGAATTGTCTTTAGATAAACAAGTGCTAAGATCTCTTTTTTACTATGCATATCCTACATGCCTTTCGGGAAATTAACCGTAGCTTCCTCTAGTCTTTATTACTTAAAAAAATTTCTATGTATCTTTTTGAATAAAAATTGTATGTTCTAAAATTAATGGAAACCTTATTTATACTCAATTCCCTTGGATGAAAAGGCTAATAAAAAACTTCAAAATTAAAAACTTGAGACTTATAAATCACCTTCAAGACACTCTATACTGTATCGTAAATCTTACAATAATAATCAAAAATCCCTGAAAACTATTCTTGTCGCATTTAACAATCCTTATTTTAGCTGCTCACAACTAAGGCAGGCGAAAAATTTCAAATTGCAAATTATCTTACTAGTCAACTTCGCAAGAAACCAAATAATTAACAATTCTAAAAAACACCCCTTTCGTGTTTTAGCTGCATAAAACTAAAACAGTCAAAAAAATTTACACCGTCGCTTTTGTAAGACACTAAACCCTATCTCCAACCCTCAACAAGAATCAATTGCTTGAGAAAATATCCCTGTTATATCAAACAAACCCCATCTCTGCTTCAAATTAAAAAAAAAAATTTAATTGAAAATAAGTTCCCCTCTCTCTTTTTCATACTACTAAATTATCTACCCTATAAGAATAATCAAGAATGTCAAAAAAACTACTCTTGACACATTTAACAAAATACATCTCAAAGGCCTGTAACTAAACCGTCAAACAAATTTTTAATTAAAATTAATCACATTAGTCATCTTTGAAGTACTTCAAACTTTATCATAAACTACATAATAATAATCGACAATCCCTCAAAAAAATAACCTCTATTGGATTTAATTAAGGTAATTTCAAAGAAATTAATCCAAAACTGTTAACAAAATTTTAAGTTGAAAATAACTATACTAGTGACTTTTGCAAGACTGTAAACTATATCCTTAACCCCACAATAATAATCAAAAATACCAATTGCAACCCTGCTAGAATTAATAAGCCCTATCTGATCTGCTTTAAAATAAAACAGCGAAAAAATTCAATTGCATATATTAAGCCAGTCACCTTCACAAGACTCTATCCTCTATTAAAAACCTGTTAAAAAAGTTTTTAATTAAAATAAGTATTACTAGTCTCCTATAAGTACAAAACATGAATTGCGACTAATACTAATCAAAGCATCGAAAGCGATAAGGCTGGATCAAGAAAAATCTGGTTAGCTAAAATCCTTGCTCAAGCTGTAAGAATATTATAATCCTAGAACCATATGGCGATGCCTCACTTTATTGATCAAAATGAGTTAATGAAATCAGAAGATAGTTTAACGCAATCTATTTACGTAATGTTATCACATTCTAAAATAAAACCTCTATATGGGTGAAATTTATCAAATAAAATATGCACAATAAATATCTGTAAAATCTGTAGAACGGTGCTATCTAGTGCCACTTCGCGGTTGCTGAATTGAAATTATGCAAATAACAGAGCTAAGAATGAGCCTGAAATTCTAGTCGACTTTCAACATTAAAATGATGAAAGGTTCATTCTTAAGCAATCAGCATGAGTTTATTGCTCCTATGTTATCTTTATTGACACTTTAATTGTTCTTTGCGAGTGTGTAAATTTACTATCAAATTGTTTACTAAATGAAACCATTTTTTAATTCAGATCTTTATAGCTCCTAATATACTAGTTTTTGTATTATAAGGTAATTTCGTCAACTTCAAGGAACAATTTTTGCTTTATTTGCAAAAATTTCTGCGATTGCAGCCAAACAATAAAAACGGTAAAACTGAAAAGAAGAAAGCGACTGTTAGTTTTTTTCTTTTAGTTTTAATTTGGGAAACCGCTTTTGCGTGAAATAATAGTAATAAGAAATTGATAAAGGGTTTTATGAGGAACCCTTACAATATTCTACCAGCTTCTGTCCTCGCCTGAAAAAACTATTCAGGCTATGAACCAGAGGTTTCGTATTCGACCCATGAAGTAACTACTGCATAGCGTAGAAAAATACTGCGATCGTTGAAGCAATTCTGCTTCATGTATAATTTTTTTAATTTAATTAAAAAACATTTTTTTGGAAAAAAAGAGATACGAAAATTGAGGGGTGAGAAGACTCCCATGCTGGACGCTTTTCTTTGGTCCAGTTTTCTTTGGAGACAGATCAAATTGAAGCTTGCAGTATGCAGATTCAAGATAAAAAAAAATTTTTCTAGGCCAGTACTACAGTTTAAAATTAACTATCGTATATCCAAATAGTTGAACATTGAATGTGGACAAAAATTACAACATTCAGGAAAAAATATGTCATTTTTTTGACAATTGGAAGGTTTACTGTGATGGCTTGCAAGTTTTATGCTTTTATTAACAAATGTTGAAATACTGATCTTTTTATTTTTATTGTTGAAATAAATATTTAAGTAGCAGTTTATTTTGTAACCTTAAGCTGGGCATCACTAATTGATTTTAAATGAAATCACTCATACCTAGACTTAGTAAGTGTATAACTTTTTAACCATTTAATGTAATTTAATTTATTTCTTTTCTTCTCACAGAATTAGGTGAACAGAGATCTTAAGATTCAAACAAATAAAACGATAAGAGCCTTAGGCGACATGTCAAAATATATAATTCCGCCTAAGAGGACCGAATAATAATCTAGTTCCAAGACATCCTTAACCAATATTCGGAATTACTCCGGATGGTACAGTTATAATACGTGGTAGCTTCACTGGTTGGCTCTATGTCACTCGTATCGTATAGATGCGCCCACTAAATCATAGACCTCCATTAG
Organism: Amphibolips quercusostensackenii; assembly: GCA_032357855.1. Classification (NCBI taxonomy): domain Eukaryota; kingdom Metazoa; phylum Arthropoda; class Insecta; order Hymenoptera; family Cynipidae; genus Amphibolips; species Amphibolips quercusostensackenii. The sequence continues at coordinate 9,954 of JAUELO010444044.1, read as the reverse complement.
ATATAGATATAATAAAACCTCTTAGGTTTTCAGGTAAAATGTTAAGAAATAGACAAAATTCGCACCAGTCACTTTAACAAGATTCTAAACTCTATCTCCAAATTGTAATAGAAATCAATTACTCAAAAACTCACTTTTCTTAAATGTGACGAACTCCATGTCTTCTGCTATAACAATTTCGAATTAAAAATCATGTCTCCAGCCAACTTTACAAGACTCTAAACTATACAATTAACCTACGATAACGATAATAATCACCAACCTGAATAGTTATCCCTGTCACATTTAACATCATCACAGCACCATCACAGCTGCCTCAAACTGAAACAGTCACGAAAATTTTTGTTGAAAATAATCTAACCAGTCAACTACACGAAACTCTATACTAAATCTCTAATCCACGATAATAATCAACAATCCTAAAAGTCCAACCCAGTCTCATTTAACACACCCCATCTCAGCTACCTTTAACTAAAAGATCCAATCAAATTTTAAATAAAAAATAATCTCATCAGTCAACTTCGCAAGCCTTTACATTAAATCTCTAATCCACGATTATAGTCAACAATCCCAAAAGCTTAACTCTGGTACATTTGAAGCACCAAATTTAAGCAGTCGGATTTTTGAAATACACATGCTAATAAATTTCGTTTAGTCTAAATTGCTTTGTGGATATTCAATGCATTCCGTAAAAAAATTAGAGTCTTAGATTCAACCGTAATGTGAAACGAGAAAAATGATTTTTTAACAAAATAGTTGAATTCTCAACAAACAAGCAAATTAATAATAGACCAAACAGGTTCATTTGCAACCAAATAGTTGAACTTCCAGGAAAAAGATACGAATTTTTAACCAAATTCTTGAATTTTAAACCTAGAAAGACTGATTTTTGGCCATATTGACGAATTTCTAATGTAAGACAAATTAACTAAAATTAAAAAATAGTTGCATTATTAACAAAATAAATAAATCTTCAAGGCAAGAGGACATATTTTCTAGACGGTAGTTGAATTCTCAAACAAGAACTTTTGTACCAGAAAAGGTGAAATTTCAATAAAAGAAAAATAAATTTTCAATCGTAAAAGATCAATTTTCAACAAAGAATTTAAATTTAAAACAAAAAGGATGACTTTTCAACAAAATCGTTAAATTTCAAACAAAATAATTGAATTTACAACAAAACAGGTAAACCTTTAATAAAAAAAATTAAATATCAAGCAAACATTTGCTTTTGCAAACAAATAGTCAAACTTTTAGGCAAAGGGGATGAACTTTCAACAGAACAAATAAATTTTTATTCAAATAGTTAAATTTTTAACGTACGAAAGTGAATGTTTAAGCAAATGGTAATTTCAAAAAAAAATTGTACTTTAACCAAGAACAGTTGTATTTTTAAGAGAACAGTAGGATTTTTTAAACAAAAAGAAACATTTTTAATAAGACAGTTGAATTTCATAACCAAAGAGACAAATTTTTAACAGTTGACTCTAAAAAAAAAATTATTGAATTTTTAACAGAATAAGTACATTTTTAATAAGGTATTCAAATATTTAACAAAACTGTTAAATTTGTTACTACAACGATGATTAAAAAAAAAAAAAATTGGTAACAAAGAAGTTCATTTTCAATAATTAATTCTTGAAATATGTTAATAAGAAATAATTAATCTTTTATCCAATTACATGGATTTTAAATAAAAAAATGTAATAATTGAAGTTTTATCTTAAAGATATTTCTATTTTAAATGAAAAACTGTCATATTTAACAAAAAAGCACGAATTTTTAACAAAAGAATTGAATTTTGAACCAGAGAAGATTTCTCAGTCAAGAGAGAAAAGAATTTCTGTCACTTTGTTCAAATTTCAATCGTAAAGATGAATTTTCTACAAAAAGTTGATTTTTTAAACAAATGAAATTATTATTTTTTAAATTTATGAATTTTCAACAAAATAATTAAATTTTCAGCCGAATAATGATAAAATTTTTAACAACAAAGTTCAATTCTGAACAAAAAATTAGTTAGATTTTCAACCAAAAAGATAAAGGTTTAACACTTTATAGCAAATTTTTAACCGGAATAGTTAAAGCTTTAGTTAAAAAATTAATTTTTAACGAAAAACATGAACATTCAAATAGTTGAATTTTTCTCTAAAAAGAACAAAATTTTTAACAATAAAGTTCATTTTCAACCCAAATAGTTAAACTTTAAACTTAAAGTGATCAATTGTCAAACCAGAAATAGAATAATTAAATTAACACTTGAAAAAAACAATTTTAAGTGAATTACATGCATTTTCAACAAAGTAGTTAAACTTTCAACCAAGTAGTTGAATTTTCATTTGAAAAGATTAATCTTATTGCAAAAAAAGACGAATATAAAGCAAAATACATACATTTTCAAGTTGTTTTAACCAAATTGTTAAATTTTCAAGAAAAAAAACAAGGAACTCACAACGAATAATCAAATAGTTTGATTTTTGGTTAAAAAAATTAATCTTTAACAAAAGAAAAGAATTTTAAAAAAATTAGTTCAATTTTCAACAAAATAGTAGAATTTGTAATTAAAAAAGATGAATTGTGAAAAAAATATTATGTAATAGTAAACTTTCCAATCAAAAAGAATTAACACTCAATCAAAAATAGTTTGATTTGCTTAATGAATTCTTCTAATTTAATTCTCGTGTAAGAGAAAGAAACAGGAAAAAGCTTGATGAGTTTCTTAAAAACAGGGGGAAAAAGGTACAAAGGGTTGAGAGTCGAAAAAGTGTGATGTCTTATTTTTCTGTGTGTGATGTCTCATTCTGTGTTAACATCTCCCTCCAATACGTCACAAGTTGCCTTGTGTGGCCATGTTTCGTTTTGCTGATTAGAATGAAAAGAATTTTTCAAAAGATTTTATATTTTTTTATGTTATCATTAATTCACTATAACTGGAAATTAGCAGATGCTTCCAAAACAAAATTGTTTATTAAGATCTCAATTGCCATTATTTTCGTCATTCTAATACCCAACTCGATACGAGCAATTTAGAAAACACTTTTTAAAACTACATTATACTGAACAAACTTTTAAGAAAAAACAATTTATGTTTTAACTGATTAATAATTGTTTCTTTTTGAACTGCTTATTTTGTCCGAGCTGTAATTTCTATAGAATACGTGCGACAACAGGCTGTTTATATAATAATAAAACGATTTCGAGAATATTTTATTTACCGTGCACGAAATTTAAAAAGAACACGTTTTCTCTACCCATCGAAAAATGAAGAATGGTGCTGGCACTATTCTCTTGACTTTGATGGTCCTCCTGAGTCCTATTGGTGAGTAGTATAAAAACATAATCTTATATTATATATTGTAATGATATTACGTCAGATTACAAAAAACACAGAATTATGTTTGTCTTTATTGTAATTATAGAATTATATGGGGTAAGATTTGCAGAGTGTCCCCGCATAAAATTTTGTCGTTCCTATCTTATTAAAACTCCACCGGATTATAGTGCTAGTTTGCACTCTTTGAATTTTGCAAAGGGGGTGCACCTAGTAAAGTGAGCGATTGTGGTAGATCGTTTTTCTTGCCTTTTACATTTCTGCATGCTTTTTGTCGTGAGTCTCCTTGCCTATGACGCTTTGGGGGGTTTTTAGGTGTGATTCCCCTTGCTTCTCACATAAGTACTTAAAAAATGAGTTTTTTCATAAAATTTAACGTGCACTTTGCTCTTTTTTTTGCGACCTTCTCGCGAAGTGTCGTTTCAAGAAAATTTCATGTTGTGAAGAAATTAAATACTTCTTTAAAATCCGAGTCGATTCTGGAGAGGGTACAAAAGAATGCTATTTTAATGTGCCCGGCACAGTCTTCGCAAAATAGAATTGAGTATAAAACTTTGCACCATTGGAACATTTTCTCTTTTAAAATAAAAGATCATTTTCATTAAGTATTAGAACCACTGAGACACTGTCTGATAGCGCTGCAGCTACTTCGGGGGCCAACCGCGCTCTTATGACTATCTACAACTTAACCATTACTTTCCACACCATTTTCGTTTTATAATATTTTTTGAGAAAAAGAAGAAGCTCTTTTCTATCTTATTTTTAAGAAAATCTGCATTTGCAGAAAAAATAAAAAGTGTTCCTTGCAATAAAAAATAATTGTGAAATAATTTTTTTTATTTTCGTTTTTAACTTAAACTTTATTAGAAGACATTTCCAAAGCCCTCATGGAAAAGAAAAATATGGTTACTGTCTCAAGAGTAATGTACAATCAAAAGTTTGCGGTCGGTGTAAATCGTCAAAAATCAGGTCCACTGTATGTTGATAACCCGTCCTACTAAGTGCACCCCCTTTGCAGAATTTAAAGAGGTCTACTAGCAATACAACCCATTGGAATTTCCATAAGATAGACGACAGCAAAATTTTAAGGGAAGATTTGGCTTTCATACCATATATTTCAGTAGCAATTTATACTGACACCTGACACTCTGCATGACTTTAAATGGAACACATATTTTTTATCACACGAATAATTTTTAACGACCGAAATTAAATTTATTAATTTACTTTCTTCTAATGGAATGAAGTAAACAGAGACCTTCAAATGCAGCAGACCTATATAATCAAATTTGTCCAGCAAGGCTTATTAATAATCAGGTCAAAACAACTATCTACCAGGTCATGAAAGAATCCAAGTTGCTCAGGATAGTAGAATTACCGTTAATGGTGTGGTGATTAATCGATTTAAAGGCGATTATCTTCTTTCAGTACATCCACCCAATTATACACACCCTGTAGTACCAAAATAAAAATTGAATAAAAAAATTGAAGGAAGGAATGAACGTATTTTCCCCCTTTAGTAAACATATGTGAATTGCAGCAATAAATATTTTTTAATTATATATTATGTCTCATGTCATTTTGCATTACCTTATACTGCGTGATTTTATGTACCTGGTTGAAAAAGGGAGAATGAAAGATCAACGCAAATATTTTCTTTCAAGCATTTCCACAAGTTTAATTTATTTTTTCTTCTTGACGGTTATTTGATTTTAAATAAAATAATTCTATCTCATTCTAAATGAAATAAACAAACAAACAAAAATAAATAATTTAAAGGGCAATTTTTTATTAAGCTTTCTAACATACTAAAATGTTTTTTTCTTCTTTTCTTTCAATGATTATATTTTCCATTACACAAAATCATATTTTCTGAAATTAAATTAATAAACGAAAGAAAGTAAAATTTCATTTAATTTGTTAAAAAAATTTAAATGATTATCAAGTTTCAACAACATTTTCTTGATCTTTTTATAAATCTCAAAGTTTGTATTATTTTTTGTAATTGAAGACATTTTCAAAATGTTCTTTTTTAAGAATTGCTAATTACACTTTTATGTCATAATCTATGTTGATTGTGCTGATGACGTTTTACTTGACGGAAAAAAAATTTTGTTTCGTTTCTATTAACAAAGGCTTTATTTACTTTAATTGAGTAAATATCTTTCAAACTTCTGGGACAAATTATTAAGCCAATAAAATTATTTCATAGGAGCTTAAAACATAGTTTCTTTGAATATGTTTTTCACACTCGAAGAAATGTTTCCTCATTTCAAAGAAATCGATTATCTGAAGTGATAAAGGAATAGTAATTTATGTTTTTTTTAAGTAAAAGCAATTTTGTTTCTAAACAAATATTTGCTCACCGAATTTAACAAAATATTAACATTATTATAAATATAAATATAATTGAAATAAAAATTTACGTAAAACTAATATCTTCATGAGACATACCATGAGTGTTGACTTAGCCGCACAGAAACGTAAGCTAATTTATAACCTATCCAAGATTTTTATAGAGCAAACATGGTATTAAAGCGATAATGGCTAGTATATATACCAAAGAAATTATCTTTTGAATATGGTAGTTACAATTCACATAATTCAACTAGAAGTTGTTTACTCTTCTAAAAAAATGAAGATTGTTACCGGCGCTATTTTCTTGACCTTTGTGGTTTTTTTTAGTTCTATTGGTAAGTAGTATCAAAACATAATTCAATATACTATTATTTTAATAAAATCATAAAAGATTATAATTTCTTTGATAACATTGTAAAATCACACTTTTGGTACTTTATTTTCCTCTTCCACAATTCAAAAGTTAAAATTTTGTCTAATCCTAACTGAATTCTCCGTAGAGATAACGCTGGATCAATAAAAATGTTTTGGCTTAAATTCTCGTTTAATCTGTGAATATATCATAACCTAGTTGGTTTCTAAAGTCGATATAATGAACAGGTGATAAATGGAAAAGTAGCAGAAATTTTAAACCATGTTTACTCAGCCACATTTCGATTTTGGAATTTTCTAAACTCTTGAAGCGGAAACGTGTACTTAATGAAGAGAAAAATATCCTGTATTCAAACAGATTTAAAAAAAACATTTTATTCAGAGACCTCTGAAGTGTTTTTATGGTAAAATTACGGGTTTTGTATTTCATTTCTCTCTTCTAGATTTAAAAATTTTTCACTGTGACTCACACTAAGCAGGGCCTCGTTACAGATAACGCTGTATCTAGAAAAATCTGGTTTTTTGTTTGAACTGTGATAAAATACTGTAACTCTGAGAGTCTACATGATTCTATATTATATTTACAGGATTATATATTATCGCAGTATAAACAAAGATTTTACGAAAACAGGTGTCCGTTGATTTAGCGTTTTTTATTGTAGCATTTTTAATTAATTCCGTGAAAAAATTAGTCTATGAAAATTGTTTAAATAACAAATAATTCTTATAAATTTTTGAATTATCATAGCGGAAAGTTATTGGAGAGATCATCATTGTCAATTTTTAATAAATGATCAACAATTGTCATTAATTTGAAAAGTATAATAGCAAGAAGTCATAACAAAGACACTTTTAGTTGATTTTGTAAAAAGTTGAGCCCATTTACTGAAAAATATCCAAAATCTGAATTCGATTATAGAAATTGTTTAAGTAATTACTAAATCTCTGAAATTTATAAATTATTATAGCCAATTATCATTATAGCATATTATTCTTATAACAATTTTTTCTTAATTTTGGATGCCAGAAAGCCCCTAAAAGTGAAGACTAGATTTTTAAAATCAGAACTTTAGGACAATTTTTTTTTGCATATAATTGTTTTATCAATTTCACTTTTATTTTCAAACCTACATAGACAAGCTTATTTCATAAGTAAGTAAATCTTTAATTTTACTAGATTTTATCAAACTTGAAAGAACTTTCAATTTCTCATTTTAAAGTTCAGCAGCTTTTCTTTGCATTTAATTTTCTGGGGTGCAGTGCATTTTTAAAACGTCTTCTATTTTCACAATTTTTTTCATTGATTAAAAAAATATTGCTCGTATGTGAAATATTTCGCACAGAAATTATGTATTTGAAAAATACAACTTTCTTGTGCAACACATTTTTTTGTCAAATAATTATTTTCCGATAAAATAGACGCAAAATCAAAATGACCATGATTTTTCATTATTAATTTAAGATTAAGATTTAAAGATTATTAAGATTATAATAATTATTATTATTATATTATTAAGATTAGGCTTTAAAAGAAAAATTCATATCTTAATAAATTATTATTTTTTTTTTAAAAAACTACAACTATTTCATGTTTTACCTTTTTTGCAGTGAATTGTTTTCAATAAAAAAAAATTGATTTCATAAAATTTGTGCTTTCTTAAAATTTTATGTGAAAAATATTGAATAAACAATTCTATATGATAATAAACAATAATTTTTCATTAAGTCTCAAATGATAAATTGCATATGTGTCAGTAAAATTAGTTTTTAAATCCAAAAACTTTTTCGCATATAATTACTTGCGTGCTTCTCTGACAGGAAATCGATGTATTTTTCATATAATAGGGAAGCACCAACGTTATTAATTCATCAATCGCCCGCAAAAATCTAGTAGAAAAACTGCCTTTTATCTTTAAAAATTAAATGTATCAACACGTATATAAGCATTAAATTTCATTATTATTTTTAAAAAAACATCAATTGTCAGCAAAGCAGGGTCGGGTCAACTGACAAACAGCAAGTCACGTTTTATCACATCAAATTTGCAGCAAGTCGCATTTCGAGCATGTCACATTCGCGATAAGTCACTAGGTCATCAAACTTTAAAATCGCTTATAAATTGCTCGTTAATGCAGGTTTGAAAATAAAAGTAAAATTGACGGCAAATTAAAATTTCCAACAGAAAATCTGGAACAAAAATTTACTTTTGCTTTTTGGGTATTTTTAGTGATTGATATTCATTTTATTTATTTTCTTCCTACAGAATTCAGTCAGCAGGGTTCTAGAGATCCACCAGATCCAGAAGGAAACAGGCTTAGAACGATAGAGTTCTGGCTCGGAAATGGATGGAGAAGGGCGACCGCAGAACAACTCGAAGAATTTAATGCATTATCGAGTAATCGTAGACAGGTTAGAGTGCATCGTCCAGCACCTTCGGGACCTAATGCACCCCTAGAAAATATTAGACCTCCTGTACCCCTAGAAAACATTAGACCTCCAGCACCCCCAGCAAACATTAGACCCCCTGCACCCCCAGCAAACATTAGACCTCCCTCACCCCCAGCAAACCTTTCTCGTGCATCCTCATCAAACAGTAGTCCTTCTGCATCCTCATCAAATGCAGGACCTAGTGAACCCCCAAAGTAAATTGTCAAAAACTAATTCAAAAGATACATAAATTGAAAATAGATATCTATGTTTTTACTGTGGTGAACATATGTTAACTGATGAAATAAAGTTAAAAGAAATAATGTTATGTCAAATGTAATTTCAAACACCTGTACTGCATAATTTTTTTTTCTAAGGTTTAAAAAGAGAAAACAAACGATCAAAGCGAGGTCCTTTTTTATTAAGCTTTGCTTCAAGTTAAATAAATTTTTCTTATTTTTGTGTGGTAATTTTACTTTCATTAAGACAGAATTTAGTACTTAAAAAACCTATAAATTTACGTCTTGTTAATAGCTTCAAATTGCTTTTTAAAATGTCTCCAAACTCTCATCTATGATCCAAATATCATTAAAGCATATTGCAGAGCAAAAACTTTTTAGCTCTATATACAAATCTGTTACGTAATTAATAACTGGAAGGCTAAATTTATTAGTTTGAAAATTTAAAAAAAATTGATGGTTAAACGATAAATCATGTTTGTTTTTATTTTCATTGCAGAATTAAAGATTTTAGTAAAAATTTATTTTGACTATCTCTGTTTCTCTGTTTAATTTTTGATGGAATCAAACAAATATATAAACAAATACAACAATAAGAATGTATTTCTGAGCGTAACTTCCTTGCTTATCAAGCTTTTCTACAAAATTAATTAATGCCTTCTTCTTTTCGGTTAGCAATTTGTTTTGGAAGGAAATAAAATTTAATTTATAGAAAACCTATGGTTTTTCTTTTTATTGTTGATAGTATTTCATTGGTTTTATAGATGAGAATAATAAAACCTTATTATTTTGATAATAGTATTGCCTCTATAGTATTTCTTCCGTGTGCTCCAGCAACGCATAAAATCAAAGTATATCATACAACAAAAAATTTCCGGTCTTGAAAAATTTATTTCTAGTTTAATAATCATCATAAAGGGGAATTAATACATTTTTCTTTATTTCAATTTACGGAAGTACACTGAGTGCTGACAGTGCAGAAAGTCTGGCGTCTGACCACATCTGCGTTGGATTACTGAAGGAAGCATGATCTCGTAGGTTCAAGAAGTACATGCCAATTATGGTCAGGTGTATGGTACCATTTAAAATTTTGATATCACAACTCGTACATGTATAAAATTAGATTAAGTAATGATAGATAATTTATAAAAATTCTATTTTCTCAGTTTTTGAAAGTATTTTTCTTAGTTTTTTCTAGTATTATTTCGCCAAAGAAGTTTCACTTCT
>JAUELO010444030.1:0-13915 GCA_032357855.1 Amphibolips quercusostensackenii | reverse complement strand
GGAACTTTCTGGTAATCGGGTTTACGTAAAATTAGGCGTACTTAATTTAGCTCTTAATTTTACCCAATAGCTTACAGGTTCCTTGTTTTACATACTTTCCGTAGAGAAATCCGGAGTCTTTCCTGAGAGAACCATAGTTTTCAATGTTCTATTCGAGGTTCGAATCTAAGATAGGGCTTTTTGATTCTTTGTATTGCCGTAGCTAATTTTTCAAGGGGTCGTTTGACACGGCAGGATCGCCAATCTGTAACAGGGTGAGGATAATGAATTTACTTCGTTAATTTTTCAACCTTGAAAATATTCTTAATTTTGTTAGAGTTTCAGAGACGATACAACTTTGGCTAAGGGTGGCCAAAAGACTGACGAACGTTCCTGATGCTACTCATCGCCTAGACCGGTCCTAAAATATATTGTGGAGGAAAATAAAGGGATAAAGGCAGCCTAAACCAGACTTATCTTATTCTTTTATTTTAGTTCCGTCAAATGCTGATGAGTTTCTTACATTTTGCCTTTTACTACAGATTTACGTGGAGGGGAACAACTGATGAGTATGTAGACCAATTGGCCCACACTCTCTCCCACCACGAGATCTACAACTTTTGTTAAAAACATTTTTTTCCAAAATCAATATTTTTCGAGATTAAAAAAAACTAATTAAATAAAAGTCAAAATTATTAATACCTTAATTTATATTGATTTGTGCCAAAAATCCTTGAAGTGCGTACAACTAGGGTCTAAAAGAAACCCCTAGGCCAAGTATCAAGTCAATATTCTTAGGTGACCTTTTCGGAAGTATATCCATAGAACATTATTATTATTGGAAAAAAAATATCATCTCCAAAAACTTTTCCAATAATAATGCCAATATTTTTGCATAATGCTTTTTCTTTCGGGTATTTTTCTAGTCATTTTTTTTTAATGCAGTCACTTTAGAGATAAAAAGTGGCATACACATTTTGAAAAATAATATCAAAATAGGGGCATGCATTTTTTTAAATAAATTTTAAATATAAATCACACAGGCCTTGGTTTGACTGGAATGCTTTTAAAAAAATCACGTAAATGACAGAAGTCGCATATTATTTCAAAAATTGCTTTCTTTAGGAATACAGGGTAAAAGTTTCGGATAAAGAGCTTGAATTTTTTTTGTTTCTGGCATAAAATTGTATGAACTTTCATTTTTTTTAGAAATGAAATTAATTTTTTTAAATTCATTTAATTTTTTTTAAAGTTATGAGGCATTTACAACTTAAACAAAACAGTATTTAAAGAAATGCTATAATATTATATTGGTAATTTTACATTCTATGCAGGTATTTTGTATTTCTAAAAGATTTTATTTCGTAAAATTCTAAGCTTAATTTATAGAAGTGCTACTTTACGGTCTGTTATGTGTGTGGGGGGGGGGCTATTTTGACTTGATTACGTAACATTTTTAATTTATGGATTTTCTGCACCATCAACTTTGTACATAAAAATTTCTAAATAAATAAAATAAAAAAGTAACATTTAATTCAAGATTTCCGGTAAAATTTTTAATATTTTAGTTTTTTCAAGAATAATTTTAAGTTTTGAAGATTTCAAAATGTGTGAAAAAAAATATGGAGGATTTTGAGACAATTTTTTTAATTTTTCAGGATTTGAAAAAATTGTAGGTAAACTGAATATGGCAGGGTGTCAAGAGAATGAAAAAAATGTTCCTAAGGTTCATGGGGAAATTTTGAATGATTGTTTTGTAATGAATTCTAAGAGAAAATTGAAAAAGATTACAAATCATTTTCAATTTTTTCCTAACATTTTTTAAAAAGAGTATAAAAAATTTTTAAGCAAAATTTTGCAATTTTGCCATATTGCATCATTTTAACAAGAATTTGGATAAGTTTAAGAGATATTCAGAAGTTTGGAAACGATTCAAAAATAATTAAAATTTGCGAAGATTTTTAGAGAATTTTGTAAGGTTTCACTAAAGTAAAAAATAAAATTTAGGTTCCTAGGAAAAATGAAAATGATTTTTTATTTCGAAAAATTCATCTTAAGAGATTATCCAAATAGATTTCAAAACATTTAAAAAGATTAAGAATCTGAAAGAATTTAAGGTAATTTTTTTAGTTTAACAGAAAAAAGTCAGAAAAAATTTGAATAATTTATAAACATTAGAAGATTTAGAAGGTCTAAAATGATTAAAAAAAGAATTATATTAAGATTCGTGTGAAAATTGTAAATGATTTTATATTTTTGAAGAATGAACTTTAAGAGAAAATTAGCAAGGTTTTTTTGCATTTCAAACAATTTCATAAAATTTCGAAAAAGTGTGTAAAAGATTTGAAGCAAAATGTTTTAATTTGTTAGGATTTCTAAAAAAATCGAATAAACTCAAGAAATATTTAGAAGAATTGAAGAGATGTCTGGAAAAATTTAGAAAATTATAATGCAATTTTTTTACATTTTAAATGATTTTTCAAAATTTTAAGAAAAATTCGGGTCACTTAAAAATATTTTTAGGAATTTAGGACATTTTAAATAGGTTAGAAATATTTAAAAACTTGGAAAAATTTCCGAAAATTTATTAAATATTTCTTGATTTCTTCAAAACTTCCAAAAGCCCTAAACATATATTAAAAAGACTCGAATTTTTCCCAATATTTTGTAAAATCCTATAAAATTAAAAAATTAAAAAAAAATTTTTTTGTTTTTGTTTTGACACATCTGAAAGATTCAAAAATCTTTTTTAATTTTATCAAGACTCATATAAAAATTATATTAATATGAATTTTAAAACAAACTGATAATACTTATTTTCTTGTTCTTAATTTTCAGAATTTAATTTCAGCTCGAATTTAAGTATTTAAAAACTTTTAACAAATACAAAGTTACTTGAAATGATTATATTGTATTATTATTATTTTGGATCTTTTATGGCATTGAAAGAATGTTTTAAATTTGTGAATTTCAATTGGTATTTACATTAAGTAACTTCTATATTTGTATGACTGAAAAAAATATTTAAAAAGCATTCAGTGTTACATCAAAATATTGTTTTCTTTATTTCTAGACAACACTTTCTCTTAAAAGCCCCTTTTTTATGTAGAAAACGTCTATTATGTTTTTAAACTTAATACAAAAAATGTTACGTAAAGGGTTTCGAGAAGGGGGGGGGTCGAAAGGAAATGTTACGGTCTGTTATACGGGGTAGAGGGGGTTAAAAAAGGTCGAAAATATTGTTACGTAATATGTGAACGCTCCCTATACCAATTTTTGATTCGATTTCTTATACGACGGTGGCTATAGCATTTTTATTTCTAAATTCCAAGTCTTTTCCACATTTTTCAAAGATAATTAAAAAAATCTAAACTTTCAGAGCAAGAGAAAAATATCACTAAAGAAGAATAATTGCATAAGATAAAACCAATTAAACTCTGATTTTAAATATTTGCAAACATAAATAAAATTTTTGGATTTCTGGGAATTAACTCCTATTTTACTAACTAATAAGTTTTCAAATTCCTGGAATGTCTACCGGACGAAATACTTGCGGAGGTTTTTTATCTGGCTAGCCGGACGTATACAGACGATATTTAGCGCCCGTCTATAGACGGACGTTTAGACTTTACGACAATTTGTATGCAATATGCACTGGAATTTTTTTTTACATTTTGCATGAGGACTAAAAGCAATATGGAAACTGGAACACTTCGCGAAAAAATAACTTATCATTATTGTGTTGAGTTTTTGTAAATTATCCGAACTTGCTTTAATGTATCCAAGCATACTGATACTCAATAAAATAAATTATTTTAGCTAAAAAACGTTGATGATTAATTAATTTTATTCTTTTTATCAGACTGACACATGTATTTTCTTGAGCTTTGAAATCGTTTAACGTCACACACCGTGTTTCGCACCATTGATCACTTTTTAATTAATGTTTACAAATTATTGAATGAACAAAATTAAGTTTTAATTGGACATTCAAATTCTTCAGGATTAAAAGTTCATAAAAAAAGTTAAATTTAAGCAAAAAAAAAGAATGTTTGTGGATGACACTATTGCTATATTTCTTTCTCTTCTGATCCTCGCGCCAGGACAGTTACCTAGAATATTAGAAGAATTTATTATTGTCAGGAAATATGGGTCGACGTTTATGAAAGTGTTTTCTTTTTTGTATAAATTAGTAAAAGTCTGAAAGTTTAGCCGTTGTGTAGTCGGCACGCATATCCTATCTCACCGCTGGAATCCTCATATGTCTGTCAGCATACAACCCAAGTGCCGCAGTTCACTTTCATTTTGAAACTCACTTAATACCACTACACACATCTAGGAACAGCTGACACAGAAATAAACATATATTTGAAAAAGATCGTGATGTTAATGACTCCACTGTGAATATTGGCCATTCAGTTCTTTCGAATTAAATTAATTTGTTTAGTTTATTTGTTAAGACTTCCCAGCAGACACTAGTATATCACTGTGATGTAACAGTTATAGAATAGAAAAGAACATGTTTTGTAACGGGTTAGGAACAGAGTTAGACCAGAGGACGAGTAACGTCGTCCCAAAATGTGTGTAACAGTTCTGTAACAACGTTATATGTTACAAATATTTTTAGAACAATTTAGGAACAGTGTTGTAAAGAAAAAATGTTCTGTAACAGTGCCTTAACAAATATGCAACAGTGCTGCCATGTAAATTTCCTCTGTAATCGATCCGTAACAATTCCGTAACGATGTTAGAACGTTTTAGCATAGATTGTAACAATTCCGTAACAGTGTTACAAGGATATGTGATCATTATGTAACAAATATGGAACTCGAATACGTAACGAATATGTAAATGTGATACTTAACTAGTACATCATGGTCATAGAAAGAAATCTTACAGAATGACATATAATATTTCTCCTAATTATGTACATGAGAAATTATACAAGTGCATATTCCTTTTAGACATTAAATTATATTGTAAGCTAAAATAGAACAAATCGGGTTATATGTAGATGAATCTGACTGAAATCGAACACGGGTCTCCGGTGGCAGCACGTCGATTTCTCACTCTGGTGAAAGAAATTATAAGAATCGAAATGTCATCGTCCATATGAAGTAAATGCTAGGAAAATCATTATTCGTAATTAATATATCCACTAATTATTAATGATTACCCAGCGGATACTGTTATATAATTGTAATGTAACAGTTATAAAACAGAAGAAAACATGTTCTGTAACTGGTTAGGAACAGGGTTAGCTTTGCAGAGTAAAATTGTTATGTAAGAGTGCCATAACGAATACGTAACAGTGTTATGATATAAATTTGTTCTGTAATTGATCCGTAACAATTCCATAACAGTGTTACAACGTTTTTTCATGGATTGAAAGAATTCCGTAACAGTGTTATAAGGATATGTGACAAAAAAAGGTTTTTTGCATTATTGCTGCACTTAGTTTATATTTTAAATAACACAATTTCACGCACGGCCCACTGCACATGTAACTCGCTGGGGATTCGAACCCTACCTAAACTACCTAACCCGTATATATCTAGCTGAAGTCTTAGCCAATTGCGCTATCGCAACGCTTGAACGTTTATGACAAAATCTTGGTCATGCTTTCTTGTTAAAAAAGCCAGGATCATTTTAGGAATATATTCATTATTTTTCCATTTAAGGCATATTCTGAGAAGGTGGGTTCAAAAAATTGTAAGGTGCAAATTTAAAAATGAAATGTTACACTATAAAAAAATCTTTGATGATACTTACAACTAGATTGTAATTTCACGCGTAGTGTATTTTCAATTTACAAAGTATAACTTAGTAAAGTTACCAATGTCGCACAGAAATTGACGATCTAGTCCAATTTCACGCTATAGAACAGTGTGAAATAACAGTCCAGTGTAAAATTACCATGTCTGACAATGGAAATTATTCGATCGGCGTGGCACGTGGTCAACTTATGTGAGCGAATAATTTTAAATGAGCTTATGATTTAATATGTTTTTTAGTAAAGTTGTAGTCTCTAGCATAATTTCATAAACGGGTAGCATTGTAACAGCTTGGCATACTGAGAAATTACGAGCAGGACGTAAATCGACAATCCGTCATCGACGAACTGACAGAAAGAGATGGCGCGTTGGACTGTATCTTAAAATTACGTCCCAGAGCCTCTAATATCGTTTTAATAGTGTATAATTCTATGTGAATACAAAAAATATGTCTCTTTCATTCAGAAGGATATCTTAGAAAAGTATAATTTGCGCTTTACTTATTCTGCTAGAGTGTTTAGAAATTTCTAACTTTACAAACATAACCTCAAAATGGAAATGTGACCCTGACAAGTTACGTCCTGCATTTTTTTCACAGAAGTGTGTACACTTACATGGTCGCACGCAGATTGAATAATTTCCATCGTCGTACGATGTAAAATTACACCAACTTTTTTTACAGTGTATAAAATAAAATAGTTTCTTCTCGGTTGGCCCGACGTTGAACACTATTTGGCACCATTGCCGGCGCATTCTTATCCAGTTCAAGTAACTTACTGCGCCCGACCGTCGGCTCAACTCTGGTCTACGATCGTTACAGAACAGTGTGCTCTTTATGTTCCATTCCTGTGACACGTGTGACATTCTAGTGAAGTAGCAATTCTATCACTTTGTGATATACCAGTTACATTACATAACTCCAAAACTGTTACGTATCCTTACAGTAACAGCGTTACAGAACAATGTGCCCTTTATGTTCTGTAACTGTTCTGGCACACGATTGTAACAATGTTATGTATAAAAGTTCCCTTTTTGTTATGTAACATTTACAGAACGTGTCCGCTGCGATAGTTCCGTTACCAACTAAAATTGAAAAAGCATCTAACAGCACAATGAGTGAACCCGACGATATCACTGCTGCAGAATTAATTTCTGATCAAACTCAAGATTTTGAGTCATTGCAACGTCATATAGAAGCCTCAAAAACTCTCGTACAACAAAATAAACCCGTTACTGTTCTTATCAACAGATCAGAGTATATCAAACACTTACGGCTTAAGTGGCAAGAGCGGAATGACCAGATATTCAGGATAGCTACTCCGGACGTCAATTTATTGAATAGCAAACATTTCGCGATAATTTTATTTCGTTGATTTATTTATAACAAAAATCTTGACAACGGTTCAAAATTACATTAACTTCAAGGCGCGCTAGAAGGCGCAGCAGCAAATAAGCTTGGTCATATCGAATTAACAGCAGGGAACTTTGAAATGGCGAGAGAATTACTATTAAAAGAATATGATAACAATGTCGCACTTATAAATGCGCTTTTAAATTCAATTTTTTCACTCGAACCTATTAAATAAGAGTCGGTATTACAACTCAGCGCATTAGGAACGTCAATCACCAAACATATTAGTGCATTAATACATTATTCAATCGCATAACGGCATTATTGGATTCTAACACCAAAAGAGATTGGGAGTTACTACTTGCTGCCAAATCGGATAAGCCTTCTTACGATAAAATTGATAAATTTTTACGTAAATAGACTTGGGTATAAGAAGACATACATTTACAAAATTAATCAAAAAACGAAAGCCATGAAAATTCAAAGGCCCGGAGCCAACAACTTGTAAAATCGCATCTTACTGCACCAGCAAATATAACTTGTTTGATTTTCAAATTTATCCATACTATTTTTCGTTGTACGCAATTAAAATTTATATGGCTTGCAGAGTGCTTCAAAAAGATTAAGCAAGCTAATCTCTGCAATCATTGCTTGAGCGCAGCTCACAAAGTAATAAGATGCCCAAGTTAACAATCTTGTTCCAAGTTTCATCACAAACATCATATTTAGCTTCATCGGGAGTCTTCAGCGTCACAGACTAAGGAAGATGACTCAATTTCGAGTGCAAAGGCTTCACAGAGCAATGAAAGGCAACAATAAAGGCACCAAGGGTTTTAGGTCTCTTTTTGGTAACAAACACAATAACTCGATTGAATGTTTTATTATCAACACCACGAGTTAGGGTCCTCTCTCCTAATAAAAAAAGCTATACACGTTTGAGGTCTCTTAGACCGGCCCTCCGCTCGCTCCAATCCGATCTACCTACCATCTTATTTAATTGGAAAGCTTTTCGATTCTTTTATTCAACCGACATTGCAGAAATGTATTGGCAAATCTTAGTAGATAAGCGCGATGCTGCGTACCAATGAATTTTATAGCGTGAATCAGCAAAGCAGAAAATAAACGAATATCGTCTCTTAACCGTCACATACGGTACTCGGTCAGCTACGTTTTTAGGATTACGCGTCTTGGCGCAGCACGTTGAAGTCAAAGGAAATCCATATACTTTTGCGACACTCGTTATATTAAATGATACATTTGTTGATGACATCTTGTACGTAGCCCACGACAAACTGAACGCAATTACAATCAGAAATGAATTAACTTTTTTATTGGAAAAAGGCAAGCCAAAAACTTAAGAACGGACAAGCAATTCTAGAGATTTTCTCGAAGGGATTGATTCTTCTGATTACGGTCTAGCCTCAATTTGGCTTTCACTTTACAATAATTATAATAGCATCAAACTCTAAGGCTTGAATTAGAAGCCAACAACAGATGCCTTCTCATTTAACGTAACGCTTGTACCTTTAAAAATTGTTACAAAGTAATTTGTGTTATCATTATTATCAAAATCATTTGATTCATTAAGATAGATCTCACCCGTAATCGTGATGGGAAAAATCTTTATGCAGCAGCTATGGTGTAAGCAATACTCATGGGATGAACCTTTACCAAATGAGCTCGCTTTATTAATAAACAGCTATTTTGAATCACTAAAAAACATCAATTCTATTTTAATTTCGCGGTTTACTGGGTATTCACCAACTATTCTCGACGCGCAACTACACGGCTTCCAAGACGCATCTGAGCAAGCCTACGGTGCAGTAATTCACTTACGTGTTACTACCTTATCGGGTCATGTACAAATCTCTCTACTAACAAAAAAAACCAAAAGTCGCAACTGTCAAACAGCTGAGCATCCTTTGACTTGAATCACAAGTCGCACTTCTACTTTCGCGTCTTGTATTAGCGATTCGCAATGCATGCATGCTATCTAACCTACCGTGTCCATGCTGGACTGCTGCAAGTATGGTTCTAGCTTGGTTTCGTCAACATGCCTCAAAAGAAAAAATCTCTTTTGCTAACAGAATACCTAAAATCCATTCTCTGTTGACAAGTTGCACCTGGCGTTATGTACCTACTGAATTAGGCCCAGCTGACTTATTATCTGTCGAGAAATCAGTTCCAGATTTAAAAAAATTCTTCGCTTTAGTGGTTAGGTCCCCCACGGCTTCGCCAATCAGTCGAACACTGGCCTGCAAATATAACTAGTGTGTCACCATATGCAAATTTAGAAGAAAAGGTGCACGTCGACATTGGAAACGTAACCTTTGGTCAAATATTTAAATTATCCAAACGATGTTATTCGTGAATAAAACTACTTTGCGTTATAGTTCGAATAATTCAATTAAAAATTATAACACTGTCAAAACAAATAAATCGAAAAATTCATCCGTTCGATATCAGCTCGTCTGATTTAAATCATGCTGAAACTTTACTCATAAAAACACGTTCAACGAGATGCTTCTAAACGATATAGTTTTATTAAACAAAAATCAGTCAATCTCAAAAAACTCTAAACTTCTCGCTTTAGATCTGTATCTAGATATTGTCATTATGAGAGTCGGCGGCCGCTTGTATCGAGCTTATTGCTTTGTCTTGGCATCGTGTCACTACTTTACGTATCGAAAACGCGCAAAACCAATGTCTTCACGGTGAAAGTCGCTTAAAATTGAATACTCTTAGATAACGGTTTTGGGTGTTGAATCCCAGACCGCAAGTAAATTCCGCAGTCCTGCAGTTCCTTACTCCGAAGGACTATGGGAAGCCAAAGGACAAAGCGTAAAGGGTCACATGCAGCGTATACTTAGTGATAAAACAACAACAATAGAAGAATTAATAACATTCTTGTGCAAAATTGAAGCAGTGTTAAATTCGCGACGTATTGGTCCGCTAACTGGCGAGATATACGATAATGAGCCACTCGCGCCCGTTTATTTCTTAATCAGTGGTAGCTTAATTTTGGTTCGGCTCACTTTCGTTTTTAAAATCGTAACAAATCGTTTACAGCGATGGCAGTCTATGGAACAGTGCTTCGAATTTTTCGGCGCTGGTGGTCAAGCGACTACTTACCATCACTGCAGCAACGCTAAAAATGGCATCTCGAAAGAGATAATATTAAAACTAGACAGTTGATCTTACTAGAGCGACTAATGTTTCATTCTACGAAATGGTAGTTAGGGACAGTAGAAAAATGTTTTCTAAGCAAAGATGGTATCATACGTGTACCAAAAGTAAAAACAGCTCAGTTAATTTATTTAAGACTAATTACTGAAATCGCTATTTTGCCTGTTGATTTCAAGTCTGAAAACTCAAGCAACGATAAGATTTTTCCATCCTTTCGAGCAAAATTAATGTAACCTTGTGGTGTGCTATTAAAATTTAAGTTTCTTAATTTGTGTACCCTGCAAATAATTTTGTACTACTTTACGTTACCAAAAGAAGTTTAATTTTAGAATTAATTCTATACATTTCAAACTTTGCTTAGGCATTCCATTGTATCAAACTATCGCACTTTGTCAATTATATTGTAAGTTTTATCGATTTCTGTATTGTTGAACTAAATGGTTCAAGGAGGTCAGTTTTGTTAAAGATTCGAAATATAGCGCCTTATTAGTACTTCAGACAAATTGACAATGTACGAAAACCTTGAGACGCCTAACTGCAAAAACGCGATTTCCGTGTCGCTGGCGTGCGAGTGCCAGATTTGCAAAGGCCTTTGTCAAGAGCACACAAGTTCGAATGTGCTTCGCGTATGAGCCTTATAACTAAAAAGGCCCCTTTTCTCGGCGCACACTTGCGAAAAGTCTTTTGATCTACTACGTTGATAATGAATAGCTTCACACTATGTATTGAAGTGATGTGAAGTGTTAAATTCAATTTAATCAGGTGAAAATTAAATCAAGTATATATCTGACTGTCCCAACCAGTGATACAATAGTCGAAATGAATTCGTGAAAATTTTCCTACAAAAGAATCGTTTTATAACCTAAACATTTAGCGTTAAAGTGAGGGTTGAAAAGCGTAAATAATGGGTTTTACAAATGGTGACTGTAGGCTCTAAAAATTAAAAATATTGCCAAAGGTGTTTGATAGCACCAAGGTAGTTTCTTAAATTAAAGGACTACAGCATTTTAGTATTTAAAGCAGAGCCTAACAATTTTCAAGGATATATTTTTTCTACCGATGTGCAAAGTTAGTCATCATTATAGTGCTTATTCCGCGCAATTAAGGTCGATTAGTAAAACGGATGTTTTTCAATGTGCGCATACAACACATATAACAGCAAGGTCTACAGTTGCTGCCTCAATTTAGACGACAAAGTCAGTACCAACATACGATTGATTACTAAAACAAATTAATTTTTTGTTTCTTTTTGTAGAGTTGAGTCTTGAGTTTGACTGTTTACCTAACGGAGACCCTATTCCTGGTTTCGCTCGTTCTGGACCTTCAAATTCTCCGGTCAGGTCTCCTCCTGACGAAACTTCTCTTCGAGACAGGTCGAGGTCTCCTCCTCTCAGGCTTGTATTTTACGGCTCTTCTTTCTTACCTAGATATAATTTGAAAATCATTCGGCTCATTCCTAACAGTAATCCGCATCAGCTATTTGAAATTCACAGTTATATTTTTCCTCCTGATAAACCAATTCAACTGAGAGCAGAACGTAATACCCCTGCACCTATGCCAACCGAAGAGCGAAATGTTTTGACAACATCCAATGGTGATATTGTAGCAATACTGGAGAGAAATAATGCAAAGCTTCGTGGAATATATACAAAAACTAACTTTGCAAGAAGGGCGGAGATAAACATGTACACCGGTGCGGTTGCCGAATTAAACCATGATTTAATCGCGGAAACTCCCTTAGGCAAGGATAACACAATATCAAAGAATTTGCATTTCCCAGTTTGACCATAACGTTTATTTGGTCTCTTATAATTATTAGTAGCTTACCTACAAACTCAAAAATAATGACAAACATTTTTCGGAAAAATTGGAAATGTAAAAAGAAATGTGAAATGTGAATAAGAAATGTTTCGCGCTCGGTAATGGATGTTCCTTGCGCTACGCGCTCGGCTCTTTTCAATTTTTGCACATCTACGATTAAAGTAATTGCTTAATTTTTTTATTCAAACCTCGCACCTCACGCTTGTTTTTGTGCACCACGTAATAGAAACAAAAAAGTGTCAAAAAAGTGTTGCTTATGGAGTACGATTTGTTCGTCGCAATTCGCGCTGCGAAATATATATTGCACTTTGCATTTCGTTTTATATGTTCTTTATATACAAATTAATAAATTTGTATTTGTTTTAAAATTTAATTTTCTACTCAAAAAGATTAATTTCTAATTAAATTTTCAAAATTATTAAACAAATATTTTAAATGTTAAAGGAATTTTTAACCTAATAGTGCAATTTTTAACTTAGAAAAATGAATTTTTAACCAAAAATATTGATTTTTCATCAAAAAAGATTCATTTTCAACAAAATGGAGAAAATTTTTTAACAAATAATTAAAGTTTAAGCTGAAGAAGATGAATTGTCAATCGAACATGGAAGAATTAAATTTTCATTAAAAAAATTATTTCTCACAAAACAAAATTTAAAGAAAATAATTATATTAGAAAAGAGCATTCTCACAAAAATGATGAATCATCAACCAAAAAGAATTATTTTCAACAAAGTAGTTTCACTTTCTACTAAGTATTTGAAGTTTCAACCAGAAAAGATGAATTCGCGAATAAAATATAATAGTTGATATTTCACCAAAAAAATATTTTGATATTCATTTAAAAACAACTAAATTACACAAAAAAACACGTATTTTAAAAAAGATAGTTTGATCCTCAACCAAAAAAAAAACCGCGCATCCTATCAAAAAGTGATCGATAACAAATTTGTGAATATTTTTTAAACGCACACTTTTCGTAAATTTACTTTTTTCATACCTTGAGACGTTTTTCGAAAAATTTAATTTTTTTTTATTGTTAATGTTATTTTTCATGATTAATACAAAAACCACGCATCCTTTAAAAAAATAATTAATAACAAATTTTTTTATTTTTTTTTGGTTGAACTTCTTTTGCAAATACACAATTTTTGTTATATTATCCTTTCTTGTATCTTGTAGAGTTTGACCGCGAAATGGAATTTCTGATTTTTTATTATTTCTTGTGCGGTAAAAATTTAAGATTTCAATTTCTCGAAGAAATTAAATAATTTGTTGTGATAATTTTGTAGGGTGTGCAAAATGCAACGTTTTTTTTTTGACATTTTTTAATATCGTGCGTTGTTTGGCCTAAAAGGTTTGATCTTGTTTGTTTTTTTGGATATTGAAATTGTCATAACTATGGTAATTTTATTTTTACCGAAAAAAGTCATTTGGATTAATTGTTCGCCTTTTTGAGTAGTACTTATATTCGTACATAGAATTTTTGAATTTCTAAAAAAGTGGTCTCCAAAATTTTCAAAATGTGCTCACTTGTTAAATTTCTATTTAAAATGGCTGGCTAACGAACTTGACCTTTATTTTCGCACACTTAAAGAGTATACCAAACGCCTATCTATTACGTCAATTCTTTCTAAAGTCATCGTGCTCACAGCCAGACACGCATACATACATACATGCATGCTTTTATATATACATACAGCATGCATACAAACATGCACACACATTCATGCATACATGCATGCTTACATACATGCATGCACGCATACATTCCTGCATACATACATACATACGTACACACATA
>JAUELO010444021.1:0-13915 GCA_032357855.1 Amphibolips quercusostensackenii | reverse complement strand
GTCATTTCACAGTTCACTACTCGTTTGGCTATTAAATAATTTTTTGGTAAAAACATCAATCTGCTAGTCAATGCATTGGTTTACCATACAAGCGGAGCCAAAACACTTACTGGAAAGAGAGACTGTAAACTTTGTTTGCAAGGAGGCGACAAGCTCCGCGAAAAACACGTTTTTTCTGTTTAAAATTCTCAAATTCAGTGTGTCAACAACATTCAAAAATTGCATATACTAGTTTAAGGTGCATTTCTAATAACCAATCAGAGAGTTTATAACGTATTTCATAATAAACTAATTGTAATCTATTTTTTTCCTCGTACAACATTAAAACGATTTAGAATAGAATACAAAAATAAACTTTCAAAAACACGTATTTCTCACAATCCAAAAATGTTAAAAAATTTTTTTTTACATGTACAGGTAGTAAAAAATATGCCAAAGCCACTGAGAAAGGTAAGAGATGAAAAATTTGTCTCTGCTTATGATAAAAATGAGTGTGAACGTAAGCTATATTTGCATATAAATGCATGTAAATGTATAGGGGTCCAGCCAGCACCATGTGTCGGTCCGAAGGGTATCGGGATAGGTGTCGGACGGAGGGTTAAAATTTCTACAAATGAAAACCGCCACAGATCGACATTATTTATTTAAAGCCTATTAACCGATATATTTTTCACGGTCAGAGGACATTACTTCAAAAATAGAAACAGGCTAGGCCACGTTTGCAGTTTTAGATTAGGGCTTTCTTCTGATTTTATAAGATTAAAAAATGTGACTCTCCCAAACTTGACCCGTGAAATTGGCATTGATTGAATCCGTATTTTTAATAATTACTGGTGAACCAGTGATTTACCGACTTTGACTGGGTGATTCAGTAAGTGAATTAATTAAAATGTGGTTACTATATATAGGAGTGACGCTAAATTATAATACTAAACTAGTAATATAATGCTCGACACAGCTAAGACATGAACCTCAAGTGCAGTCTTCCAGTGCATGCGCAGTGATACCAACTTTGGCATGCAGAGCTACTGCGCTTGCCTGTCGCAACAGCTCTCATTGCCTGTTGATGGCGCTTAATTCAAATCGGTCATATTAATCAATAATTGAAATTAAAATAAATATTATGAATAACTATTTTTAAGCTGCTATATGAAAATGCTTTTTAAAAAAAAAAATTGGTAATGAAATAAAGTTCAACTTTGGAATTTTATTAAAGCAAGTTATTATTTACCGGATATTCCCATTATTATTCAATTTTTCACCTTGCATTAAAAACTAAATAGTGTTTAATATTGAAGTGAAATTAATAATAATTATTTATTTTAATTTCAATAATTGTAAATTATAAGCGGTTTGAACGGCGCGCCAACAGCGGCAAATGAGGGCCGCTGCGCCAGGCCAGCGCAGTAGCTCAACATGACAAAGTTGGGATCACTGTCCGCGCGTGTCGCCTGATTTCGCGTTTAGCGGGCCTACGTATTACTGAAAACTATCGAAAACGGACTAATTTGTGCACTGCACTGTCAGTCAAATCTGTATAAAGTTTAATATACATGTGTGTAAAGCAAATATGCACCAACGAAATGCACTACTAAAATGTGACGTACATCGCTTTAGTGAATTTAATATACATGTGTATTAAATTTTAATGTACAGGTCGGTGAAGCAGTGTGCGTCAAAACTGAATGTGCTTTAATTTCTCTCATCAAATATTTACGAATAAAGTAATAATTTAGAGTTTGTCGACCGAAATATTATTTATTATCAAAATGCAACGTACAGATAGAACTTTTTCCAAAATTCGCTTTGAATGGTAGAAATTTCATGCGGGTATAGACCATCTCAGGTTGTCCGTTATTTATTTGCTCGATTAAACTTTGCGACTTAAAATAGAATTTTATTTCTGTTTGACTTGAAGAAGGTATCATGTTTTGTTATTTAAAATCAAAAATCATATTTATTATAATTTAATATTATTTTTTAAGGTTTAGTGTTTGTGTGCAAAATATTTGGGGCCTGGCTATAAGAAATTGGGTATATAATATCTTTTGTTTGAAAATGGAGGCAAAACATCTTATTCTAACTATTTCTATTAGTAAATATTTTATTTTTTTATTTCCTCACAGAAAATAAATTCTTTTTTTAAGGTGTTTTTTCAAACATATTTATCATTTTATTATTACTTTATCATTGAGGAAAATTTAAATGTTTTGATTCGTGAACTTTTCAACTCGGCAATTTTTAGTTTGAAACATATTTTCCTCGGGAATTTTCCTGTGTTGGCAACTAAAATAATGACTAAATGATGAAATTAATTAGATTTTTGAAAAACGAAATATTCTTTACATAAATTTTCTAAAATCATAAAATAGCCGACAATTAAAAATTCAAGGATAATAAAATCCCTGAAGTTTGTAATAACACATAAATAATCAATGTGCAAACTATTTGTCCCTCATTGTCTTAATACAAAGTAACTCATATTCGCTACTTTTATTTTTTCTTTATTTCTAAACAATTTAATTTACGCAATAATTGTAATTCTAAAAATTATTATAATACATCATCAATTATATTTGATTATTATATACTGATGTGATGATTATTATTTTGTTAAATTATTCCAATTATTTTAATTATTTTGAATTAAGTTTTTACATTTGTCCGGAAATAATAAATACGGCTTAGAGAAGAGAAAATTGAATTTCGCTTTATGCTGAACAAAATTTTACACTTTTCTGCAGAATCAAAACAAGATAAGAATAATTTTAAAATAAAATTTTTTTTTTTTGAAAACCTAAAAGAAAGTCTCTAGATTCTTTTCTCTATCTTGCGTTTTTTTAAACCTATAACACTTTTTTTTGCTTTTTTGCCTTTTGCATCTTGCTTCTTTGGTTTTGTTGAGTTTTCAACAAAAAAGATAAATTTTTAACCAAGGCGATTAATTTTTTACTAAAGAAATGAATTTCTATTAAAACACTTTAATTTTCAACCAAACAGTTAAATTTTTAACTAAAAATGATTATTACTTCACCAATAATGAAAATTTCAGTTTAAAAATAAATTTTTACAAAAAATTTTTTTGTAACTAAATAATTGTTTTAACTAAAATGATAAATCATGAACCAATAAGATTAATTTCTTAACGATGGTGTAAGATTTTTCACTCTTTCGAAACAATAAGTAGGTCATATTGAAAAAATATGAACGTAACCTGGTCTGGTTACATTTTTCATATATTGCCTTTAAATTATTTAAAAATTAAAAAAAAAATTTTTTTTTAACCTTAAAATTATGAGAAATTAATATGGAATAAATGTAGGATAATATGTAATCAATATATTAATGATTAATGCATATTCAGGACGTTCATGCGATTAGTTGAGATATTTTCAAAATCAGTAGTGAAAAGCAACTTATTGCTTAATGAAAATAAATAATCTTTGGGAAAGCGATGCTGGTACTTTTGCAAAACATAAATATTTTAATTTGTAATTTTGTATGAAAAAAAGACAATCTGAGTTCAATTAAAAAGTGCGCGTGTACAGTGAGGCCGCGCTGCTGCACTAAAAAATTAATGTCACCGGAAGTTAAGAGCCTATCAAATTTTTTGACTAGCGCGGAAAATGAGAAGAAATTTAAAAATGCAAAGTATGCTTATGAGCGAAAATTAAACCAAAAACCTTTTTTTGATACCTCAAGCCACTTTTCAAAATTTTTTTGGGTCTTCAAATGGGACTTAAAAGGTTCAGAAATTATAGGCCATATTCGCAAAACAAAATTTTTAATTTTTTTTACTCAACTGAATTCTCATGAGGTTTTGACTCAAGAGAAAAAATAAATAATCATTTATTTCTCTATAAAATATGTCAAATTTATTGTTTATCATAATTATCAAAATAATCGCAAGTAGTACATATAATTTGTCGTATTTCCAAGACATGAAATGATTCACAGGCATTTTCTGTTCGCTCTAATTAGTTTTTACATATGTAAAGGTGTATCTTGAAGAACAACTATTTTTCTTATTTATCCTTATTTCTCTCATTTGCCGGCCTAATCTATCTCAATGAATCTAAATGTGGATCGTGCATAAAATATACTTTTATTTTATGCAAAGCATTTCGTACATTCGAATAAATTTGTTTTTATTTTCTTTTCCTGTTAATAGAATCTTTCTTAGATATCGCTCAAAATCTTTATATTTTATCGCATACAAATATATATTTATATGAGGTTCTTTCGACCTGATCAGTCTTTTTGAATTTTTCTTTATTTCAAAGAAGGTTCTCTAGTCCTAATATTTCCCTTTCGAATTTTTCTATCTCTTCCAAAGAGATCTATAAAGTGCACGTCTCTAGGACTTTACGTACAAGATATAAAGAGGTTTAGATCTTTTGTCAGTTCACCTCTGCTCTTGAAGAATTTAAAAGAGGAAAATACTACTCGATCTTACACGGGTAATCGGACTCAGTAAATTTTGCCACTCTCTTGTGTATTTCAAAGACTCAGTGAGGCTTCTGAGGGTCGCTCCCAAAATTGCGTGCTTTGAATTGATGTTTTCCGTACTTATATTAAAGCACCGAAAACTTGGAGTCAAGCGACACTCGGTTTCAGAAGTTAAACCCATTAGCCTGTATTCAGAGTGACTCTAGATCTTTCTTGCTTGCCAGCGAGCCCCCCAGGGCGTGGCCACTTAATGCTCTCTAAATGAAGGATAATAGATGCCATCTAGCGTATACTAGGATCCCTAAGGTAAGATAATCCATGACGTAACATATTGCAATAATTATTTATGTATTTCTATTTGGTTTTTTATTTCTTTCCTCGTGAAAGCGTTTATGAAGTGTCACGCAATTTTTCTTTCACCAGTGTCATGAATTGTTTATAAAGAGTTAAAGCCGAGGGGTAGCTCACTAAAAATTAAAAAAAAATAAGCGTATTTGTACGAATTATAACAATTTTGATGAATTCTTATGTAGACCAACTGGCAGCCTTTTTTAAATCTAGAGCTCTGAACGCTGTACGTCACAGCGACACGGAGTGTTGGACCTACGAATTCGAACAGTGTCCCACCAAGTTTAACGAATGTGTCTGCGAAGCACGGAGTCGTACAATGCAAGAAAAAACAACAAAGTTTTTGGTGCGTGATTAATCCTAATAATTGCGTGCGGAATTCTTATAGATTGCGATTTAATTTTTGACGAAATAACCCGTGAATTTTTTAGTGAGATGCTCCTCGGTCAAAACATGAACGGATGATCACCGGCAACAACAACAAACATGGCGATTCACGCGTTGTTGGTGGCTACGAATTTGCGGGGTGTGGGCAGGGGAAGAAAAGCTGCGCCATCTAGCGTATACTCCGAGCGGGATCAGATCTATAATACTACAAGGTCGCCTATATGAGTGACCAGAGCCTGAGTTCACTCTCTCGATTCTATCCCGCCAGGTCTCCGTGCTTCAACGTCTCACGCATAAGTGGAAGCTTTGGTCATGCGCCCTCGCGGAGTTTCGCGTGCCCCTGCGCTTTCACGCCCTTATTGCCCCATTGTCTGCATATTGCCTATCTCCAGGCTTATTATACGAAACGAGGGTTGCAGTATTTTACAGTTGTTTTTTAAGGCTACAATATGTAAGTAATATTTCTGAAGTGATCCTCGAACTTTTTTAAAGAGAAATTATGTCAAGAACAATGAAAAAATCATAATTTCGTTTTACATGTAAGTTTAACAAAGTTTTAGGATAATTTTCTATCGCTAGCACATATTTTAAGTTTTTAAAGGTCATTTTAAGTTTTAAAAGGTCATTTTTAATCATTTAAGACTGAAAATATCTACAGTGGATGAAAAAAGCACACTATAAATTTGCAACCCCTTAGGAGGGTGGTTTTGTACTTTTGAAGAAAGCACTCTGAATGGAGTTGGGGTAAAATTGTTTTCAGTAATGCCTACCCAGGGTGGCCGCTTTAATTATAAAAAAAAGTTCTAGGTCATTTACCGTGTTTTCCCGGTTCACAACAATTTTTCACGGTTATTGAAATTTAAAGATTCGAACTCTTGAAGATAAAAATTTGTTGATTTAAAGTTATAAAAACTGGACTGCAAATTAAAACGCTTAAAGCGGAACTCTTTTGAATTTTCAGCACTTATAATTAAAGCTTGAAATTTTATAATTCAAACACGGAATTATTTACACGTAAGAACAGGAAGTTTCTAACACTTTTCAATTGGACAATTTTAAAATCAATACCGTTTAAATGCAAAATAGAAAAATTGTGACTTTTCTAAACTGTACAGTTGACAGATTTAAAAATGTGCTAATTCAATTTATCATTTTCAATGCTCTAAATTCAACAATGAATCATAAAAATCATCAAAAATTTTTTTGAAATCTTTTTGACTATCCTTTAAAAATTTTAGGAATCTTAGGAACAAATTTTTATTATCTTTAAACCTTTCAAAATGCTTAAAAGGCGTCAACCTTATTTCAAAATCATAAAAAATATATATTTTGTTTGAAATGTCCTTAAATTTTTTCAAATTTCAAATTATTTTATATATTTTTTCAAAACTTAAAAATATCTTTTGAAATGATTCGAATTTTTCCTAAAACTTTTAATAAATCCTGAAAATTTTTAAAATGGTGTTAAATTCTTCCAAATTATTTCTTTACAATTTTAGATATTTTCTGAAACCTTTTTAAATACCCTCTTGACCGAATCCGTTTCAAATCCGGCAGGTTCTACACTTGAAGTCGTAGAATATTTTGGAGACAAAATATATTGCGTTTTAGACGAAATGATGCGATATGTATTTTTGCTGTTTGTAAAAAAAAAAATTTCGGAAGTTATGCGTGTTTAAATTTTTTGCTTCATTAAAAAAAGACAATTTTTTCTTTAAACTCATATAACTTTTGACCTAATTCATATATTTAAGATTCCTTGCCAATTTTTTGTTGAATTTGTACTATCATAAGGAAAATACCTTGTGAGTTTTATGCGGGCTCAAGCGATGGCTAAAGAAATTTTGAGGGTAGGAGAATTTTTTTCATAAAATCGAATTCTCCCATTTTTCTATCAAACAATAACAGATATGAAAAAATGTTAAGTAAATAGTTTGCACAGTTCAAAAAGTTCTACAAAAAGTTTTTCTACTTGCTTATGATATCTTGCACTGTTTCCGAACAAAAAAAAAACAATTAAATTTTCCTAAAGAAAAAAATTGTATTGACTACAAAACTGGTTTAGCCCTTATAAAACTTATAGAATATATTTTTTATATAAACAAACAGTGTAAAAAATATTTTAAAAAATAAAAAAGGTGAGGGAAGAAATCTTAAATAGCTTAATTAGATCAAAAGTTTTATGAGTTTAAAGAAAAAATGTTTTTTTTTTTCAAACAAAGCAAAAAATTCAAATACGCATAACTTCGTAAATTTTTTTTCACAAATCGAAAAAATAAGTATCGCCTAATTTCCTCTCCAAAACAACATATTTTGTCCTTGAGAGATTCTGCAACTTTAAGTGTAGAACCTGCCTAATTTGAAATGGATTCGGTTAGGAGAATATTTAAAAACATTTTTTAAAAATTCCAAAAGTATAAACAAATAATTTGGAACATCTTAAGACAAGTTTTTTAATTTTGCAGGATTTGTTAAAAGTATTAGGAACAATTCGAATAATTTTGAAAGATATTTTGAAGTTTTGAAAAAATATATAAAAAAATTAAAATTTAAAAAAATTCAAGGAAATTTTAAACAATATGTAAATTTTGTTATGATTTTGAAATAAAAAATTTTGACGCTTTTTGAGCATTTTAAAAGGTTTCAAGATTATAAATTTTTTTTTAAGATTCCTATAATTTTAGGAGAATAGTTAAAAAGATTTCAAAACAAATTTTGATGATTTTGTTGACTTATTCTTTGATTTCGAGCATTGAAAATGATAGCTTGGATAACATAATAGCCAACAAAAAATGCTTATGACTTTTTTTTCTCAAATCAATTCTGAAGGCTGTAGAATTTACGCAAAATGCCCTCTCCAAAACGGCATGGTCCACTTTGAGCGCTCAGACCTCAACACTGAGACTGACTTTTGACAAACAATTTACTTTGTATTATTACGTAGATCTAGAAATACAACCACTCCAAATTTCATGTTTCTACGAGAAATACTTTTTTTTTAATCCACGCGCAAAGTTGTGTTGCGGAAAACGCCGTCTATCGGTATAGCTCCCCTTAAGAAGGATTTGCAGTCCATGGAATAGTGTGCATTCATACACTTCCACCGGTATTTCTATTTGCCATGCGCCAGCGTTACACACAACAACACGTGACCCCCATTTTCCGTATAGTGGTTTAGAAAGTTTGCAAAGCGTTTGCTTCGCTTCTTTCAAAGCACTATACCAATTTTCGTTATTTGAATCCATTACAAAATTTAATAAAGCGATTTAGAAATACTGTAATTTTTTTATACGTAAGAGTCGGATATTCTGACGATTTCTTCTAATCATAGTTATTATTCTGCATTTTTATAGTCACTAATAGACTTTTTCTAACCGTACCTCGATTATCCCTAAAATCGTATATTTTATTTCAATTATGGATATGCGACAAAAGAAATATTAATACCAAAAGTCTCTCTATGTACATTCATGGAAAAAGTTTTAGTAAAAAATAATGTAAAGACATTTATTTATTTTTACATTTTTTCAGAAATAAGTATTTAAACCCCATTTCTTATTCACCAATCTCAAGAGAAGATAATATATTATTCAAAAATTCTATTGCAAATCATGCAACAATCCTACACAATAAATAAAATTTTCATTCAATCTTAACAAACAATAACTAATTTTGTTCTATAAAACATTCTTTACAATTAAACTCAATGAATTTTGATAAAAACAATTAGTTTAATTAACATGCTTTTAACAGAATGCAAATATATAAAATTGTAAAGAATGTTTCAAAGAATAAAATGAGCCACTGTTTATTGAGATTGGATACTAATTAAGATATGTTACAAAAAGGTTTTAGAAAACACCAAATGTCTCACAATTACTTTTTAGAAAAGTAATTTTGGTTGAAACAAATTTTTGATTAAATATATATTATATTATATATTATACATATATTAATGCCTCGTTTAAAATGAATTGAAATTAATTGCCTTTCTACTTTTTCTGCTCTTATAAACAGCTTTATATATTATGTGCCTTATGTGTCGATTTAGTAAAATTCGACTCAATCTAAACTTCAATCGAATCATTCGACACAATGCTTAGTTGAGTCATATTTTTCGACTAATTTCTCCGCTGAGTCGGTGGCGAAAAATTCGACTCATGACTCACGTCCAGAAATCGGGTTTCAGTTGAGTCGAAATATTTTTTTATTACATTAACACAAAAAAATTCGTGGTTAAAACTATGGTTCTTTGGGCTATATATGATTCTGAAAAAATGGCTCCTACGGGGCATTCCGGCAGATTAAACAACAAAAAAAAACGATTGTTTTTTGCAATAGTTGTTATAAATAATAGTTATTAAAAAAGCACCACATAAATTCGGTTAGTTAACACACTACATACTCTATACTTCATATTTATCAAAAATAATTGAAAAAGAAGTGAATTGGGAAGTTTTAATTTTTAAGTATTACAACTGAAGAAACATACATTCAATTTTATAAATTTAATCGCTGAAAAAAGTAAATAAACAAAATTCACTCATAGACCTTAGAAATTAGCAGTGGCACACATAACATTTTCGAGAATATGTAACGGTATGTATGTGTGCGTGTGATCCAGGATATTCTACTGACAATTGAGCTTCTGGATAGTGCAATGGCATATAAAATTCCACTAACTGTTTCAGCTGGCACCTGATGCCTCAAAAAATAGGTTTAAAAAATTAAATTTTAAAAACTGCACTCATAAAGAAAATTTTACGGCGCTTCTTTTTTTCTTTTTCAAAAAGTTGTGTCTTTTGACACTTTTGTGATAAAAGAAAAAAACTGTATTTTGTAGAAAAAAATGTGTCAAGAATTTGCACTTCATTTCACTCTAAAACCAAAATTTATTAATATTTTGACAGTAAATTTGAAACAGTTGTTCACTAAACAATTATGGACATAAAGAAATGATCACAACGTGCCAATTTTATTACTAAAAAAAGTTATTTATTTTTTCTTCAAGCCGAATCGAAATAGGGTTAGAGAATTTTCGATCGATTTGTCTATCTGAGTAATTTTAAGTGAGCGAAAACTTTCAGCGAAAGTAATGTTCATTAGTATATAATAAAATTTTTTTTTTGAAAGTTTTACCTCAATCGATATAACCATTAAAAAATTACGAGCATTCAATTTGATATTCTCGAGTTCGTAAGAGCATCGGAGCTTCAGCGGTCGGCCTTTGTTTGTATCTAAATATATTAGACTTATTCAATACCGTCAAACGGGTTAACTTCGGCCATGTAGGGTAAATTTGGACAATTCTAAATTGATAGCTTAAATTACTTAAGGGGTTTTTAACTAGAATCTAAAACGAGTTAAAGCCTTGATAACGCCTTAACTGGTTCTAGATTCTGGTTAAAACCGCCTTAAGTAATGTAAGGTATCAATTTGGGAATGCCCGAATTTGGCCCACAAGTCCGACATTACCCCGTTTGACGGTACTTTTTTACATTACACTCTTATCTTATCGGTTTTCGCTTTCGACTCATAAGTTTCAATAATATTGAAAAGTACTAAAAAATTTCCGTTTAACGCTATTTAAATTTTGCACATCTTTAGAGTTTGTACAAGAAACAAAAAATAAATTAAACTTTTTCTGAATGTCAGCAATTAAATTCTGGATATCCTTCCAGAACTATTGCAAAATAATTTTTTCAATGATTAAGCTTATTCACTTTCTATGAATTTAACTTCATGCAATATTAAATACCTTGTTTCCTTTTGCTTTTTGAAAATTCTCAGCCCGAACGGATGAATTTTCATTCTATAAAAAACCATTTTTATCCAAATTTCTTGTAAATAGTGAAATTTGGAATTACAATAATCTGACTCTTAATCCGAATAGGTGTTTGTCCCTATTCGAGAACATAACCCAAATGATGTTTCTTTTTATTTGTCTGTTGTCATGAGAAAGTATTCTAAAGAAATTCGCACCTAGAAAATTTGCAGAAAAAACAAAAGCAAGTCACATCGGTCGAGACTCCATTGTTGCGTGCTCTCACGGGCTCGAGAAAAGCAAATTAAATGCTTCTCATTTTCTAAAATAAACATTTCTTCCGCTGAAAGTTTTCGCTGACTTCAAATTACACAGAAAGACGAAGCGATCGAAAATTCTCTAAACCTATTTCGATTCAGCTTGACGAAAAAATTAATAAATTTTTTTCATAATAAAATTTATACGTTGTGAGCATTTTGTCATGTCCATAATTGCTTAGTGAAAACCTGTTTCAAATGTACGGTCAAAATATTGATAAATTTGTGTTACAAATAATTACGCATTTCAGTATCATGCTTAATACTCGTGAACGAATAAGAATCAATTTTAAGCATAAATAACTCAAATGTAGACAAAACTACAACAATACACATATGTTTTCTTTTAAGTTGAAAGACCTTTGCAGACTTCTTTTAAAATAATTTTCGGAATTAATTTTAGCCAGTGGCTCAATTCAAGACAAAACTTATGAGAAAACCAGCATTGAAATAACACTTTTTTCCGTGAAACTGAAATGCGTTTTGGATTTTTAAAAGCCTCGTGTTTTACCAAATATAAAGTTTTAGAACAATCGTCCATGACAGAAAAAACTAGACGAAGACATTGACAAGGTTATTTAGTTTCCTTTTAAATGGACCTATATAATAAGAATGAAATGTGATCTGATAATAACATTCCGAAAAAAATTGTATTAACATTTAAAAGTATTATTAAAAAAAAAATTAGTATTTAAAAATATTAAAATCTGTCGAAAATTTTGTAAAATAAAACATTTCTCCTGCTTTTTCTCTATAAACTATTTACTGGAACAAATAGGTATTATTTAGTGATGTGCAGTTATTTGAGTCGAATTTCCAATGCAAACTGGAGCTCATTCGGGCACACTCAGAACATAAGATTTTTCAAAATTGCGTTTAATCTGAGAGAAATTAAAAGCAAGCTAAATCACTTCGAAAATAAGATTTCGCAACATCGAAACTGTTTCGTTGGTTTTAAAATAAAATCAATCTGAAATAGCGCTAATCAAGAGTCAAATTAAAATTTCGACTCCGCCATGGAGTCGAATATATCAGTTGCACACCACTAGTATTATTTCCATAATTGTGAAATTATTCAAACAAATTATTTTACTGTTTTCATTCATTGAAAAAGTAAAAAAGAAGTTAAAATTGTTTAAATAATTGAAATTTAGTCAACAAATTACTGGATATTTTCAGACTACCGACTAATGGTGACTTATGAGGAAAAAAATGTCACAACGTGTTAATAAACCTCAATATTACGTAAAATTCAAATTTGTCACATATATGTGACAAATTCTTTTTTTTGGGGGTATTCTTTGGGGGCCCATAAGAGTGTCTTAGAATCATTCAAATTTAAAAGTTATGCTTGATTCTTATTTTTTGACGAATTCTGAAGAAGATACTGAAACACAGAATTAATTGTAAGATATTATCGCGCAAATAAACATAACTATAGAACAAAATATCAGGGCCGGTGAGAGGCATGGGGAGTATTGGTAGTACTACCCACCCCGAATTCCCAGCAAAAAAATATGAAGTCTAATATTCAAGCCGTTGCTCTAAAACAAATATGAAGCCTTTCTTTCTGTCTCTTTTCAACTTTCAAAAAGAAAAGATTTTCAATTTTGAAAGAAGTTTTAGTATAGGGTTCTTATTTTTCAAATCTACTAGTTGAAAAGAGAGAGACATGTATTTTTGTCCATAAGTCACCATTATAGTTAAAAATCACTATACAAAATCGGGGCCCCTATTTGGTTTTTTTTTTTTGTAAAGTTGACGTTGAGTTGCGTGTAGTGGCGATACTGGTGATTGTTATTATTATCCGTAATGAACGTTCTCACATGTGCATGACTCTATTGTTATTATCAATAAAATGGCCCCCACCCTTGGTACTACCCACCCCGATTTTTTACGTTTCACCGGCCCTATTTATTTCTATACTGGTTTTCTTATAATGATTTTCTATAATGAATTTTGTTAAATTGCGAAAAAGTTATAAGAAATTCATTACAGAAATCTCAATACATGAAATATTCTTGTGCTGAACAATACATTAATGTGAAAAAATTTAATATACCAAATAAAGCTATCAAAACAGAAATGAATAATTTTGTTCCGCAATAATTGTTCAACTATCTAATAATATCACAGAAAGGTTTATGAAATAAATGTTTGTTTTTTCAGAATAGGTATTAAATTTCCCTAACCCCCAAACAAGATTCACGTTCACGTGCTATGAACAAAGTTGAAAAACACTGATTAAATTATTATGCCGAAGTTTATAACATTTTCAGTTCTCTATTGATTATTACATTTTGATGGGTACTTACATTTTACTTTGAAATTAATAGTTTCAACCAATGCAAAAATCGTATGTAACAGTAAAGAATCAACAATCAACATGTGTGAATTATCATTTTGAGGTTATACTGATGAAGCGCCTGTTGCGTTATTGACCATCTGCAGTCAATATAATATATTTATTTCAGAGGAGCAAAGGATCTTTTAAATTGAGGAAGAAGCCGTTATCAGATTCGGAGGAAATACAGGATCTTCAGCAAAGCAATAAAGGTAAGAGTACATAATATAAGGGACCTTACCTAAGTTTCCTAACAGCTCAATGGGGGGGGGGGGGGGGTGGTAAAATATTTTTATTTTATTAAAA
>JAUELO010444015.1:0-13916 GCA_032357855.1 Amphibolips quercusostensackenii | reverse complement strand
GCACTCAAAGAGTGGGGGACAAGATCCGGAATCCAGCCCCACCATTCGCCACTGCAGACTTTCCGCTCCGTGTTCAGCGAATCGGACGAACTCTCGAGTCACATGGACACAGAACGGAAAGTTATTTCGGAAAGTGGTGGGGCTGGATTTCTCGGGTCATTCGCAAGCGCCAAACAGGCGATTCTTGCCTCACTTTGCAGCTTAATAACAATTCCAATTTTGCAGATAAAAATTTAATTCTTTTTCAATATGAAAGAGCGATTTAAAAAGTATCGATAGCATCAAAAAAATAACAATCGATTTTTTAACACTAAGGTCCCTTTCCTTGCGGAACGTCACATGTATTTGCATTAAAAACTTCTAATACCTTTTAATTTATATTTTTAATTTGAACTTTTTTCCTAAAATATAATTTTTTTAATGAGCATTCACACTCATTCAAACAAATGAAAATTTAAGTAGAAAAATAACAGCGTATCAAAATTCATTGGTAATTAATGAAATCATATCTACATATAATTTTTAAAATTATTTCAAATACTCATTTCACGGTTATTATTGTAAATCAGAGCATCAAAAAACATCGCTAAATTATTAAAACATTATCACCACTAATATTAAAAATTATATTTCGGTTCTATACTTAGGTAAACAAATATAAATCACTGAACAATTACATGCATAATCTACATATGATATTGAATTCAGATACATACCTTTCTTTTTTCATGGTTATTTCACCAGTAGATTAAGTACTAAAAGTAATTTTTACTTTATATACATATTTTGTTCAACTTTAATTTTTAAAAATTTGATTTATTAATTAGGGCTAATACACGTCAAGAAAGTTAGAATGGGCAAGTGATCGTTTAACTTCAATAAAACTTGGAAAAATTATAGTGCTATATATAGGTCAAATTTTATTATTCTGGTCGAAGATGATATTTGTTAAATTTTCAAAATTTTTGGAGTTACGTGAAATTAAATTTTCCAATTAAATTTTTTTTTATTTACATTTTTTTAACTAATGATTGAATTTTGTTCGGATTTAAAGGTATTAGAGATAAAATTATATATTGTTAAACTATAAAATTTTTAATAAATAATTTTTAAATTTTGTTTGAAAGAAAAATCCAAACAAATTCACGATTTGATTGGCCTTTAATTTTTGAAAAAATTGACACAGACACTTCTGGTTCCAGCGACATCGACATTTTAGTGAGACAATTCGCCGCGCAAACTTTGTTCTATCTTCTTGGAAAAATGTTTTTCATGCTCAGCGTGACTTGGGTTTGATACTTTGGGCTATTCGAAATAAAAAAAAAATCATTGACTTGATTTTATAAGAACTAAATGTTAAACCTCATCCTATGTAATGTTGTATAAAATTATTCATCTAACAATTAATTAATCATTTTGAAAAAAAGCGTTGAACTATAAAGTCCATCAAACCTTCAAATAATTTTTACTGAATAATTTTTTTTTCTTTCATTTATGAAAATTTGATTTTTTGATAACCTT
The DNA here is from genome assembly GCA_032357855.1 of Amphibolips quercusostensackenii. NCBI lineage: Eukaryota > Metazoa > Arthropoda > Insecta > Hymenoptera > Cynipidae > Amphibolips > Amphibolips quercusostensackenii. The sequence goes on along the minus strand of JAUELO010444015.1, from coordinate 12,395 downwards.
CTGAACTATTTCCTGAAAATATAAGTTTTCATAGAATAATTAAATAATAATTAGTACACAACATAAAAGAATTAAACTATTATTTTCATTTAAACATTCAATAATTTGTAGTTAATTTTTTTTATTTTTTTATTAATTTCCATTTATAAATATTTAATTTAATAATTAGATCATTAAATAATTTTAAAAAATTTATTTTAAAAAAACAGAATATTAATAACTTAAAGATGATGAATATTAATAATAAAATAATTCTGACCATTATTTTCAATGAAACATTAAAATAATTTTCACTATGTATATTTAAGATATATTTTTAATTGTATGTCTGTAAAATAAAGTAATTAATTAACCTTTTATACTAACTCAAAAAAATTAAATAATGTCTATATAATTTTAAAAATTGAATTCAGATAATCGTTTAATTTTATATTGGTTAAGAATTCAAAATTTCATTATTCTATTTTCATATTTCTCTCTTGCTGAAAAATGATCTATTTTGTTGAAAATTGTTTTTTTAATAATTTTTTCATCTGAAAATTCTAATATTTTATTTTTACATCAAAATTCCCCAATTTGGTTAAGAATTTATATATTTTATTGCAAATTTATCTTTTTTGGCAAAAAAATTAATCTTCTTTGCTGAAAATTTAGTTACTACTGGGTTGAAAATTCAACTTTTTTTTAAAATTTATGTTATTATTTACAAAGCCATCTCTCTTACAGAAAATTTAACTATTTTGTTAGAACCTTTTTTTTAATAATTTTTTAAAATGAAAATTACAATATTTTATTCTTGGCTGAAAAATCAACAATTTCGTTAAAAATTTATTTATTTTACTGTGAATTTATCTTTTCTGGTAAAAAATTAATCTACTTGGTTGAAAATTCAACTACTTTTTAAATTAATTTTTTTAATGGAAAAGTAATTATTTTGTTTCCGGTTAAAAATTTATCGTATTTAGTTAAAAATTCAACAGTTTCTTCAGAAATTTATGAATTTAATCGTAAGTTCGTATTTCTTGGTACAAAATTATCTTCTTGATTACAAATTGAACTTTTTTGTCAAAAATTTATTTTATTATTTGAAGATTCATCTCTCTTGCTGAAAATTCAACTATTTTGTTAAAAATTGTATTTTTTTAACAGAAAATTTCAATATCCTATTATTGGTTGAAAATTCACCAATTTGGTTGAAAATTTACATATTTTCTTTAAAATTTATCTTTTTTGGTCAAAAATTAATTTTCTTTGTTGAAAATTCAGATACTACTTGCTTGAAAATTCAAATTTCTTCATGAAAAATGTATTTTACTATTTGAAGATCCATCTCTCTGGTGAAAAATTCAACTACTTTTTCATATTTATTTTTTCTTATTAATTTTTTAACTTAAAATTTAATTATTTTGTTTTAGATTGAAAATTTATCGTTTTTAGTTGAAAGCTTAACAATTTTGTTAAAAATTGATGGATTTTATTGTAAGTTCGTCTTTTTTGGTACAAAAGTAAACTTCCGGATTAAAAATTTGACTCCTTTTTAAAAATTTATTTTATTATTTAAAGATAAATCCCTCTTGATGTAAAATAAACTATTTTTTTTAAATTATTGTTTTTTTAAATAATTTTTTCAACCAAAAATTTCAATATTTTATTTTTGGTTAAAATTCCATAGTTTGGTTCAAAATTTATATATTTAATTGTAAATTTATCTTTTCAGGTGAAAAATTAATCTTCTTTGTTAAAAATTCAGTAACTACTTGGTTAAAAATTTAACTTTTAATTAAAAATTCATTTTATAAATTTCATTCTCCTATTTCGGCTAAAGAAATATATAATATAAAAATCTCATATAAATATCTCAGGATGTTCTAAAGAAATTTAATTTTCTTCAATATCTAAATAATTTCCAAGGATTCTAAGAATGTTGGAGGATTTAAAAAATGTTCGAAAGATTTTTAAGAATTCTATAGGATCTATGGAGTAAAAGAATATTTAAAAGGATTTCAATAAATTTTATAATAAGCGGAAAAAATGTTAAAGGCATTGCAAAATATTTCAGAGGATTTAAAATATTTTTGCCAATTTTTATTCATTCCAAGGAATTTTTGACAAATTTTTATAATTTTGAGAAATTAAAAAATAATTCCATAATCTAAAAAAATTTCATAGGATTTTGACATATTTGGAAGTATTAAAATCAATAATATTTTCCAAAAAATTCCTTGGAAATTGTTTAGATGTTTTTTAAATTCCTTGAAATCCTTTAAAAAATATCAAAATATTTGTATTCTTTCAATATTTTCTGAAATCCCTAGACATTTTTTAAAGCTTATAAAAACTTCCTTCAATCTTTCAAAATACCCGAAAATCTCTAAAATCTTCTGAAATGTTTAGGAAAATATTAAAATATATAAAAATTTAAAGTTTTCGAAATCTTTTGCAATATTTTTAAATCCTCCAACATAAATTAAATCTTTTGAAATTGTTCAAATGTTTTCAAAATTCCATGGAATCCCTGGAAATTTTTTAAGTTTTTGAAAACTTCTTCAAATTTTTCAAAATATCCTAAACTCTTTCTGATCCCTCAATATTTTTCGAAATACCTTAAAATATTTAAAAGTGTCTTCAAATCCTGGAAATGCTCTAAAATTTCTTATGAAATTCTTTAAGATTCTGTGAAAATCAAAGTACGTCATTGAGAGCTTTCAAAATTCCTCAAAATGACTGAAATGCTCAAAAATTTAATTAAATCTTTTATAAAATATTTGAAATTCTACAAAATTTTTTTATTTTTGTAAAAATCTTTGCAGTCTAAATAAAAATTATGAAATTTGTAATATCAATTAAAATATATAAAAAGTCACTTGACATCCCTTAATAATCCTTTAAAATCTTTGACATTCTCTGAAGTACCTTACATTCATTGAAAATACCCTAAAACCTTTAAAATCACTGAAAAAATTCTTTAAATACTTATGAAATGTAAAAAAATTGTTTCAATCCTATATTTTTTTTCATTTCTTAAAATTACTTAAAAGAGGAGAGGAGTAGGAAAGAAGAGGAAATAAGTATATGTGAATAGAGGAAAATTAGGAGAAATAAAGGGAAATTAGGGGCGAAAAGTATAAGAAGTGAAGAAAAATGGGGAAAAGTAATCAGAAAAAAAGTATGTGAAATGTGGAAACGGAAAGTAGAAAAAGTGATAGTAAAAGAGAGGAGGGAAAGGATGGTAGAGGGCGAGGGCAATGAGTGGAGGCGGAGTAAGGAGAACATAGGTCTGGGGTAGTAGGGGAAAATGGGGGAAATTTGAGGATAGGGTGGAAAAGTAGGTAAAGTAAGTAAAAATGAAAAGAGGAGAAGTGGAAAATGAGGAAAATTTAGAGAAGAGAGTAAGAAAGTAGAGGAAATAAGGGAAAAGGAGAGAAGGGTAGGTTGGAAAGTAAGTAGAAATGTGGGAAGGGAAAGTATAAGAAGTGAAGTGAAATGAGAGGGTAAGTATGTAGAATAAGAGGAAAGAAAGTGGAAGAAGTGAGGGGAAATAAAAGGAGGAAAAGTAGGGACAGCAAGAAGAAATTCAGGAAAATAATTAAAAGAGAATCACGTAAAATAAGGGCAGGAAAGGTAGGCAAAGTTAGTGTAAATTACATGAGGGTGAGTACGAGAAGTGAGGGAAAGTGAAAAAAACGGTCAGTAAAAGAAGTGAGAAAAATAGGGGTCGAAAATGTAGAAAAAGTAATAGAAAAGAAGAGAAGGGAATGGACGGTAGAGGCAATGAGTAAATGGAGAGTGAGGAGAGCAAGAGCTTAGGTATGTAGGGGAAATAAGGAAAAATTAGTGGAAGTAAAAGAAAAGTACGTGAAATGAGGGGAGGATGAGTAGGAGAAGTAAGGGCAAATTAAGTAAGGGAAATTAGAAAAAGTGAGGGGAAATGGGGGAAAATAATTGAAGGAATGGTATGTTCAATTAGAAAAGAGGAAGGAGGTGAAGATAGTGTCAGCTAGACGACGGGGAGTAGGAGAAATAAAAGAAAGTGAGAAGAGAGTTAGTAAGAAAAGTGAGGGAAATGAGATGACCAAAATTTATAAAAGTAATAGGAAAGTAGAGGAGGGAAGAGAAGGTAGAGTAAATGTGTAGAGGAAGATTAAAAAGTACAATGATTTGGGGGTGTGAGGTAAATAAAGGGAAAGTGTGGGTAGGGGTATGAAAGTGAGAAAAGTAAGGGGTAATAAGAAAAGGAGAAAGGGGGGGGATTAAAGGAGAAATGAGGGGCTGACAAACGAATTTTATAATATTTGAGGAATTTTGAAAGGGTTTCCGAAAAGTAAATTGTTTTAAATTTTTTAATAATATTAATTACTGACTCTTTTAAAAAATCAGATCAATAAAATTGTTTATTTCATTAAATAATGTATTTTTATTATCTTCTTTGCCGCCTTACCTCCAATGTACAACCGATATCCAAAAAGTTTTGGAAAGAGGTTTAAAATTCCCAGATGGCTACACGACTGCGATAGTAGTTTCTCTTTTTACCCGAGGGATCTACCGAAATACTAGTAAAGTTTCGACGAAATTGAAGCGACTTCTTTTCCTGGTTCTTTTACTTCAAAATTTTTTATTTATTCCAAATCGGGATCAATAAAAAGAATTTCGCTTATTTATTTATGAACGAAAGATCACACGCTTTATGATTAAATTAGTTTTGTTTATTATAAATAATTATTAGTCGTACTGTTTATTCAGCTTACGCAAGAGCAATTCATAGGCAGTTGAGGACTCAGTCCCAAACGACAGTCCTACACAGTTCCAGGTGTTTTTGGCCAGACTCATTTTATCCAAAAATGTCTTTCTACTATTTGGATGAAAATTTAATTATTTTGTTCCAAATTCAACAATTTTTTTAAAATCTATCTTTTTTTTTTAAATTCAACTAGATTTAATATTTTTATTTAAAAATTCAGCTCTCTTAGCAGAATTTTGATCTTTTTTAGAGTTATTAAAAATTAATCTGTTTCAGTTAAGGATTTTACTATTTTTTTGGTAACTCGTCTTTTTTGGTTGCTTTTAACTATTTTTGTTTGAAAATAAAAATATTTCTTGGTTGAAACTTCAACTATTATATTTATCGTTGAGAAATCACCATTATTCGTAAAAAGTGCAACTACTTAATTAAAAGTTTAATTACTTTGTTAGAAACTCACTTTTTTTTAATTTTTCACTTTTATTGAAAATTATTATGTTTGGTTAAAAGTTTAACTACTTTCTAAAAAAACTCGTTTTTTTTGTTTTAAATAATTTTTTAAAATCTAAACAGGTAACTATTCCATTTTTTGTTACAAATTCATATTTTTTAAATTAAAATTATACTGATTAGTTAAAAATTTATCTAATTACTTAAAAATAGACTACTTTGATAAAAAATCTTTTTTTGCGAAAATTCCAAATTTTAGTTAAAAATTATCTTTGGTTAAAATTTCATTTCCTGACATTGCAAATAAAATCTTACAACTAAAAATTTAACTGTTACATTTTTGGCTAAGAACTGATATCTTTCAGTTAAAAATTGAACTATTTGGTTAAAAATTGATATATTTTGGTGAAAATTCGTCTTTTTTTTTAAATTAATCTTCTTGGTTAAAAAAATTTTTTTATATTTAATTATCTGCTTTAAAATCCATGTATTTTGTTACAAATTTATCTTCTTTGACAGAAAATTATTTTTTTTAAATTAAAAATTGATTTTTCTTTTAAAAATTTACCTTTTTAAATAAAAATTTCAACCGTTTTTAAAAAATTTAACTATTTTATGAGACATTCTTCTCTTTGGATAAAAAAGAATCTTAAAAAAAGCTATTTTTGGTTGAAAATTCTTTTATATTTCAGGTTGAAAATTTATCTAGTTAAACTACTTTGTCAAAAATACTTTTTTTGGTTGAAGGCTTAAAATTTTAGTTGAAATTTCATATTTTTTGTTCCAACTTTATTTTGCTGATAAAAATAAAATGTTTTCAATGAAAATTTAAGTATTTTATTTTTAGTCTGAAACTTATCTGTTTAGTTAAAAATGCTGTTTCTTGAGATAAAAATAAATATTCTTAGTTAAAAATGTATCATTTTTATTAGGAAATTTATCTTGATAATAATTTAACTTAAATAAATAAAAATAAATAATTATAAAAAAATGAATATAGAATATAAAAATAAAAAAATAATAAAAATGAATAGAAACTAAAAGAACTTGATAATAATTTAAATAACCTTATAAAAATTTATTTCTTAGGTTCAACATGCAGAATTTAACTAAAAATTCGTCTCTTTGGTTGAAAATATAACTATTTTGTTAAACATTATTCTTTTTCGGTGGAAAATGAAAGTTCTTGGTAAAAAAATTTATCAGGGCGACTGAATAATTTAAAAAATTAAAAATCCTGAATAATACAATTTCTGAAAGTTTATAATATTACCGAAATTAAAAAATTCAAACATAATAAAATTCTCGATAAATTACCAAATTATGAAATATCCGAACTAGAATATCCCCGAATAATAAAATTTCTGAATTTAAAGAATTAAAATTTTTCAAATAAGTATTATTTATTTATTAAAGTACAATAATGAAATATTTTTATTTAAAAAAAATTATTTTTGATATCTGAAGCTTATTAAATTATCCTTTACATTTAAAATAACAATAATTTTAGAAACTTTAAAGATTAAAGATGATTTTTTTATAAAAACATTCAATTATATCATTTTTAATAAATAAATAATATTTGCGACAAAAAATTAATTGTTCAATTCAGGAATTTTATCATTAGGAAATTTTATTATTCCGGAATTTTATTTACCGGGAAATTTATCATTTGGCAATTACCTACAAAAAATTACTGAATTATGAAATATCTAATTTAGGAAATTCCTAAATTATAAAAGTACTGAATTGGATAAATTAAAATTTTTCAAATAAATATTATTTATTTATTAAAATACAATAATAAAATATTTTTATCGGAAAAAAATTATTTCCAATGCTTGAAGTTTTTGAAATTATTATCCAGATTTAAAAAAACAATAATTTTAAAAACCTTAATTCGAAAATATTCTATCGGGAATTTTGTTATTCCAGAATTTTCAAATTCGCTAATATTATAAACTGTCGGGAATTTTCCAATTCGGGAATTTCATTTTCCGAGATATCTCAGTAATTTCAATTATAACAATTGAAATTATATTCCAAAAAAAATTAATCACAAAAAAATTTATTTTTTATATTCAGGAATATCGTGATTCGGGAATTTTCGAGTTCGGATATTTTATAAGGGACGACTGAAAAATCCCGAAAAATAAAATTCGTGAATTATGAAATTCCCGACAGAAAATTACCAAATTATAAGATTTCTGAATTTAAACAATGAACAATTTTTTTTAAAAAAATATTATTTATTTGTTAAAATAAAATACGAAAATGTTTTTATTTAAAAAATATATTTTTTTAATGTTTAAATTTCATTAAACTATTGCTTGAATTAAAAATAAGAATAATTCCATAAAATTTAAAGAAGGAAAATTTTTTTTTGATATGAAAATATTTGGTTATTGTAGTTATAATAAATAAATAATATTTATAAAAAATAATTATTATACTATGATAAAAAAATTATTTATAAAAAAATGTAATTGTTCATATTCGAAAATTTTCTAGTTCTGATATTTTATGAGAGACGATTGAAACATCCCGAAAAATAAAATTCCCGACACTGTAAATATTTAAATAATTAAGTTCCTGAATAATTTAATTTACAATTCATAAAATGTCGGAATTATAAAATGTCCAAATTAGAAAATTAATAAGTTATAAAATTTTCGAATAATAAAATATCCTAATAATAAAATTCCTAAATAATAAAATTTCCGAATCATAAATTTTTCAAATTGGAAAATTAACGAATAAGAAAATTCCCGACAGTCTATAATGTTACCAAATTTAGAAATTCTCAATTGATAAAATTCCCGACAGATGATTCCTGAATCTATAGAATGAAAAGAAAATTGTATAATATTATTTATTTATAAAAAAACGATAGTCAAATATTTCTATGAAAATAATCATTTTTAACGTTTAAAGTTTCTAAAATTGTTGTTTGAATTTAAAATAACAATAATTGAAAGAAATTTTTATTTAGAAATATATTTTTTTTAATGTTGTTATTTTTAATCAAAACAATGATTTGACAACATTCAAACATTAAAAATAATTTTTTTCATAAAAATATTAAAAAATTGCATTTTTAATTAATAGATAGTAATTATAAATAAAATTTTAATAATTGCCTAAATTAAGGAATTTTCTAGTTTAAATATTTTATAATTCGGCAATTTTCTGTCTGAATTTTTTTTAATTTAGTAATATTATAAACTGTCAGTAATTTGATTATTCAGGAATTTTATTATTAGAAAATTTTATTATTCAGGAACTTTATCATTCGGGAATTTCCCAACTCGGGAATAACCCAGGGTCGGCAATTTAATTTTTCGGGATTTTACAGTTGCCCAAATTATGATAATTGAAATTATATTACAATGTAAAAATGTAATTGTTCATATTCGGGAATTTTATAATTCGGGAATTTTCTAGTTTAGATATTTTACAAGGGACAATTATAAAATTCACGACAGAATATTGCCGAATTATAAAATATTCGAACGACTAAATTCTCCAATATAAAGAATTTAAAAAAAATATAAAAATGTATAAATATTAATATTAAAAATACAGTAATAAAATATTTTTTTAAAATTATTTTTAGTACTAATTTTTTTTTAAATTTATTCTTTGAATTGAAAATAACCACAATTGAAAAAAATATATTTCTGGATGAAAATTCTCTTTTATCATTGTTATTTTATAAAAAAATTTTAAAAACTTTAAACATTACAAATAATTTTTTGATTGAAATATTCAATTATTGTATTTTTAATGAATAAATAATATTTATAAAAAAAAAACTGTTTAACTTCGGGAATTTTCTAGATCAGATATCTTATAATTCGGCAATTTTCTGTCAAGAATTTTATTATTCAAAAATATTATTATTCGGGAATTTCCTTATTCGTGCACTTTTCAATTCGGGATTTTTACAATGTCGGAAATTTTATTTTTCGGGATTTTACAGTCGTCCAAATTATTACAATTGAAATTATATTACAATGAAAAAATGTAATTGTTCATATTCAGGAATTTTATAATTCGGGAATTTTCTCATTCAGATATTTTATAAGGAACAATTATAAAATTCATGACAGAAAATTGCCAAATTATAAAATATTCGAACGACGAAATTTCAGAATATAAAGAATTTAAAAAATGTATAAAAATGTATAAATATTATTTATTCATTACAAATACAATAACAAAATATTTCTAAAAGATTATTTTTAGTACTAAATTTTTTTCTAAGTTTATTCTTTGAATTGAAAATAACAAAAATTGAAAAAAATATATTTCTTGATGAAAATTGTTTTTAATAATTGTTATTTTAAACTCATAAGATGGTTTTAGAAACTTTAAACATTGAAAATATTTTTTTTTTAAATATTCGATTATTGTATTTTTAATAAATAAATAATATTTATAAAAAAAATTAACTGTTTGACTTCGGGAATTTTTCCAGATCAGATATCTTATAATTCGGCGATTTTCTGTCATAAATTTTACTATCCGGAAATATTATTATTCGGGAATTTCGTTATTCGTGAATTTTTCAATTCGAGATTTTAACAATGTCGGAAATTTTATTTTTCGGGATTTTAAAGTCGTCCCGAGTAAACGAACCAGTTTTTGTGACTCTTGAAAATTTAATTTTAATTTAAGGTCACTCGAAATTTTCCATAGCCAAAGCACGAATTCTTGAAGGCAACCCTTTCATTCTTTCTGCCTAGCTCGACCCTATTCGCAAATAGGGGTGCTCTACTTGGCCCGAGAGTTACCTAACTTGACATGAGTACCATGTACAGCGTGCTCTTTTATAAGTCACGTGACCCTTTTACCGAATCTCGAAAATCTGCAGATTAATCCTTCGTCAATAATTTCTACCTCGAAAAGTTCAAATCCCAAATTTTTTTGAAATTTTTTTTTGTACATCAATGCAGAGACGAAATTCTGGGCTGTTTCCAGTTTGTTCTTTTGCATTTTATGGACTTTTGTTAATTATAATTTTCAAATGAGGAACTTCAATTAAAAAATTTATTTTTTAAAAAGAACATTTTATTTGTAAATGATTATTTAATAGGACGACTAAATAATAAAATTTTCGAATAATAAAATTTTCGAATAATAAAATTTTCGAATAATAAAATTCCCGAATGGGAAAATTCACGAATAATAAAATTCCCTGGTAAATAAACTGTTCGGGAATTTTATCAGGGACGACAAAAAAATTTTGAAAAATAACACTCCTGAATGCAAAAATTACCGAATAATAAACTTCCTAAATTTAAACAATGAATAAATTGTGTTAAAGAAATGTCATTTATATATTAAAAATAACCATTTGAAATATTTGTACGAAAAAAAATTTTTAGTGTTTGAAGTTTTCTTCATTTAATATTTTTTTAATTCAAAATAACAATAATTGAGAACAAATTGCAACATTTAATTTAGCACAAATTAATTTTGAAATTTCTTTTTAATTATTTTTTTATTAAAAATTTAATTTTTAAGAACGTTTTTTGGAATTTTCTCAAAATTTTATGCACATTTTCAAGCAAAATTTGTTATACCAAAATATATTTTTGCAACTATTGTTATCTTCAACTTAAACAATAATCCTAAATAAAAAACTATAAACATTAGAGAAAAAATTAATTAATTAAAAATACTTAATTTTTTTTGATTTTATAAATAACATTTATATTTATTTTATTCTTCAGAGAATTTCCAATTCGAAAATTTTACACTCTCGAAAATTTTACTTTTCAGGATTTCCTCAGTAGTCCCTCTTTAATAATAGAGACAAAAATTATGTTCTTATCTTTATGACTAAATGTTTTGAAAATAAGAAAAAATTCTTATTTATAATTAAACATAGTCAAAACATTACCGGTACCAACAATAGGATTTAAAAAAAATTTAAAGTCATTAGATTTTATTAAAAAAGATCAATTCTAAATTTTGAAGATTTCAAAATATTTTGAAAAATATTCTGAAAGATTTGAAAATAATTTTTTTTTTCTTGGCAGAATTTGAAAAAATTTCAAAAAAACTTCAAATTATATCAAAAGCCATTTCGAAGTTTCAAAAAATTTGAAGATTTGCAAATAATTTTATCCTTGAAAAGATTTCGTAAAACTAAAAGAAAATGTATATTTAAGAAGATTTCAAATAAAGAAGTTTTTTCCATTTTCAAATGTTTCAAGAGAATAACAAAATTTTCTGAAAATTTTTAGAAAAATTTTGAAATAATTTTTATTCAAAAAAAAAAAAATTTGTTACAAAAAATTGAAAGAGGTTTTAAAACATTGATATGTTTCCCTAACATTTTGCGGGAGAATGGCGAAGATTTGGAAGCAAATTTTTCAACTTTGCAAAACTTGTATATTTAAATTATATTCATTATTTAACTTATTTGATAAGGTTTGAATCAGAAATATTTCTTTAAAATTTTCAACATAAAGCAGATTTTTAAAGATTTCGAAGCCAAAGTTTAGAAGCTTTTTAAGGATTTTTGAAGGTTTAAAAAAATTTAAAAAATTGCTTAAGATTTCTGAGAAAACTTAAAATCACTTTTTATTTTGCAACATTTAGCTTAAAAGAATATTTAAAAAGATTTTACAACGTTGCAAAGGCTTTTCAAAATTGTTAAAAAGGATCCAGAAGATTTGAAGGTAATTTAAAAAATGTTTGAAGATCTTTCAAAGATAACAGTTTACAATTTATTTAGGAAAATTATAAGTTTTGAAAAGATTAAAAATAGTTTAAAACTAAAAATTTCCCAAAAAACTTATCAAATATTTTTGAATTTTTTCTAAGCTTCTACATGCATATTCTACATGTTTTGAAACTTTAAAAAATCGTTTTAAATTTTCTTGAGAAGCCTAACAAAATCTGGCATTGTTTACTTCACATTTGTAAGAAAATCTTAATTTTAAATTAATTTTTGTAATTGATAGCTGATTTTGTTTATAAAATTATAAGATAACTATTGTTAAATAAAAAATTATATATTCCGATATTTTTTTTATAATGTCTATAGAGTTTACTCTATATAAAATTAAAGACTTAAAGTCACCAATATAAAACTTTAACCATTTACTAAAAAAATTTCAAATTAATAATTTAATAAACAAAGTAATATATAAATATATATATATATATATATATATATATATATAATTTATCA
>JAUELO010443999.1:0-13917 GCA_032357855.1 Amphibolips quercusostensackenii | reverse complement strand
ATTGTATTGTAATAAATGGTGTAGGATGCTTGCTTCTTTTTGTTGCTGATTATATAGATTTTTGGCCACCTTAAGCATGTTGGCAAAATTGCAGGTAATTTTGCAGGTAACAGGCCCTACTGGCAGCGGATGCGGGATCACTTTAATTAGAGTTAAACATACTCTACTGGTGTCCAACTTCTTCTTGAACTTTCAACAGTTGAGTTTTATGCTGTTGAAAATTAAAGAAATATGAATTTTCAGTCCTCAAATTTTCAACTGTTCAAAATTCAATTTTGAATTTCCTTCCATTTTCAGCATTTGGAAAAAATTCACTATGAAAATTGAATTTTCAATTGACTTCAATCAAGAAAATGGAAAATTGAATTTTAAACATTTTCAACTGCTCAAAATTTAAGAAAATTGAACTGCTAAAAATTCCAGAAAATTAAAAATTAAATTTTCAACTATTGAAAAATAAAGACAATTAAAAATTCAACTCCTGAAAATTGTAGGGAAATTGAAAAATTTATTTTAAATTTTAAATACTTAAATTGCCAATTGTTTAATTTTTAAATGTTGAAAATTAAAAACTAAAAATTCAATTTTCATTGTTATCAGATAATTTAAGTTAAACTGTTAAAACCCAAAAAAATTAAATTTTATTGAATTTTCAGCAGTAGAATTCTTCAGTATTCAGCAGTTGAAAATTTGAAAATTCAATCTCCAATTTTAATGAAATTTGAACTTTTGAAAATTCAGCTGTTGAAAGATCAGCTGTCAAAAATAAAAAATAAAATTTTATTAAAATGCGAAATATTAAAAATTCAATTTTCTTTCATTTTCAGCATTTGAGTTTTATTCATTTTCAATTTTTTTTATGGTCCTTTATTGTTGAAGCCCAAGAAAATTCAGCTGCTGAAAATTGAAAAAATTTAATATATTCAACTATTAAAATATCAACTGTAAAAAATTTACAATATCTTTAATTTTGAATTTTTCCTATTGTTCAACAGTTGGAATTTTCAATTAAACACAATATTGAAAATTCAACTTCATAAAATATTAAAAAAATTGAAAAGGAATCTATTAAAAATTCAAGTGCTGAAAATGGTAGGAAATTAAGAATTTCACTTACAATTTTCAAAAGTTAAATTACCAATTGTTTTATCGTTAATTGTGCAAAATTTAAAATTGAGAATTGAATTTTAATATTCATCAGATTAATTTTATTTAAACTATTGAAACCCAAAAAAATTGAAAATTAAATAAAATTCAATCTTCAATTTCCTTGAATTTTCAACTGTTGAAAATTCAATTAAATCAAATTGAAGAAAATTTAAAATTCAACTGTTAAAAGATCAACTGTTGAAAATTAAGGAAAAATAAAGAAATTCAACTAGCGAAAATTAAAAATTTAATTGAACAAAATTTCAAATTGAAAATTCCATTTCACTTTCCAACAGTTAAACTTTCAACTGTTCAAAATTCAATTGTGAATTTTCTTCCATTCTTCGCAGTTGGAAAACCAACAGTTGAAAAATCAACTTTAAACATTGAATTTTTAAATTATTTGATTCAAGAAAATTGAAATTTTCCAAAATTTCAATTGCTGAAAATTTTAGAAAATTCAGCTGCTGAAAATTGAAAATTAAACTGTTAAAAATTCAATTTTCTATCATTTTCAGCATTCGAGTTATCTTTGATTAAATTTTATTTTTATTTTTCAGCAGTTGAAATTTTTAATTAAAAAAATTAAAATTAAAAAATTTAAATAAAATAGCTGAAAATTAAAGAAAATTGAAAAGGAAACTGGTAAAAATTAAAAATTGAAGAAAATTCAACTGCTGATCATTAAGGAAATTTGAAAATTTTCAACTGCTGTAAATTGTTGAAAATTTTTGAAAATTGAAAAATGAATTTTCAACATTCGAAAATTCAGAGAAATTGAAAATTGTTTTTTTTAAATGTACAATTGCTGAAAATTAAAAAAATAAGCTACTAAATGTTTAAAAAAATGTTTAAATAAATTTTCAACTGCTGAAAATTCAACTCTTGAACATTAAGAAATTTAAAAATTCCAGTGTTGAAAATTACAGGAAACTGAAAATTAACTATTGAAAATTTAATTTTCTTCGATCTTTAGAACATTTGAGTTTTTTCAATTAACAATTTTGATTTTTGTTCAACAGTTGAAATTTGAAAATTTAAGAAAAGTGAAAATGCATCTGTTGTAAACTGAACAAAATTTTTAATTTAATTGTTGAAATTTACTCAATTTTCAAATGATGAAAATTTAGGAAAATTTAGAATTGAAAATTCTATTTTCATTTTCAACGGTTGTAAATCGAAAAAATTCGAAATGGAAAAAAATTCTACTACTGAAAATTGAAAATTCAACTTTTGAAGATTGGCAAACATTCCACTGCTGCAAATAGAAGAAAATAAAAATTGAAAAATTCAACTGCTAAATTGAAGAAAATTGAAAAATAAACTGTTAAATATTAAAGAAAATTCACGGTTTAACTTTTTAATATTAAAGAAAATTTGAATGCTGCAAGTAAAAGAAAATTAAAAATTCAACTTTGGAAAATTCAATTTTCTTTAATTTTCAGCTGTTGAGTGTTCTTCAGTTTCAAGTTTCCTTCACTGGTCAACAGTTTAAATTTTATAATTAAAAAAATTTGAAAATTCAACTGCTGTAAACTATAGAAAATTCAAAATTGAACGATTAAAAATAACTTAATTTTTAGATGTTGAAAATTCAAGAAAATTGATAATTGAACATTCCATTTCAATTTTCAACTTTTGAAATTCGAGAAATTTGGAAATTAAAATTCCAATTTAACTTTTGACAGTTTAATTTAAAATTGATGAAATATATGAATTTTGGAAATGTAAGAAAATCCTACTGCCGCAAATTAAAAATTCAGCTTTTGAAGATTCAAGAAAATTTAACTGCTGAAAATAGAAAATTCAGCTTTCAAAAATAAAAAAAAATGAAAAATTAATAACTAGAAATTCGATAATTAAAGATTAAAAAGTCAATCTATTATACCTATTATAATATTTAATTATTTATAATTATTAATAAGTGATTATTACAATTTTGTAATATTATAAACGGCAATTACGAAAGGGGAATTTGCACCACAATGAATGACATCGTAATAAAATTGCGCAAAAGAAATTTGAAACAAGTGATTGTCGGACCTATTATATTGTAATAAATTATGTGGGGTACTGGCATTTTTTTCTGCTGGATATATTTTTTTTTTGCTACTTTAAACATGTTGCAAAATCACAGGTAACCGTAACCGAACTTTTAGCAGTTTCATTTTGATTTATTAAAAATTATTAAAAAATGAATTCTGAATTTTAACAGTTAAAATTTCGACTAATAAAATTTTAATTCTCAATTTGCCTAATTAAAGAAAATTCAAGATTGAATTTTTAAATTCTTCAACAGCTGAAAAGTAAAGAAAATTAGGATTCTAAGAAATCAAGAAAATTGAAAACTGAATTTTTAACTGTTAGCAATTTAACGATTAGAAGATGTAAAATATTGAATATTCAATTGCTGAAAATCACAGAAAACTGAAATTTCTATTTTTAATTATTTAACAGTTCGATTTCCAAATGTTCAATTTCTAAATGTGAAAAATCCATGAAAATTCAAAATTGTAAATTTTAATTTGATTTTCAGCAGTTTAATTTTCATCAGACTGTTAAAACATAAGAAAATTAGATATGTAAGAAAATTAAACTATTGAAAGTTCAATTTTCTTCAATCTTTAAAAGTTCATTTTTCAATTGTTGAAACTCAAAGAAAATTTTAAATTGAATTTACAACTTCAGAAAATTCAAATAAATTGAAAATTGAATTTTCATAATTTTCAACTCCTGAAAATTAAACAAGAATCAATTGCTTAAATTTTTTTAAAAATTTCCATTGAAATTTTAACTGTTCAAAATTCAACTATTAAAAATTCAGAAAATCAAAAATTCAATTCCTGAAAATTCCATTTCCTTCAATAATTAGTACGGTCCAGTTTTTTTCAATTTTGAATTTCCCCCGATGTTTAACAGTTAAAAATTTCATATTAAAAAAAAATTAAAATCAAACTATTGAAAATTTTAAAAAATTGAAAAGGCAACTGTTGAAAATTCACCTGATAAAAATTGAAGAAAATTTAAAAAGTAGTTGTTGAAAATTAAATTCTCTTTTTTTGACAACCTTCAACAGATCAATTTTCAACAATTGAAAATTGAAGAAAATTCAATTGCTGAAAATAGAATAAAATATGAAATGTAAAATTCAACTGTTAAAGATTCAATTTTCTTTAAGGTTCAGTACGATTAAGCTGCCTTCAATTTTACGAGTACATTTTCTTTATTGTTAAAAAGTTATAATTTTCGAATTAGAGAAAAGTTAAAATTAAAGAAAATTGAAAATCCAACTGTTAAAAAGTCAATTCTTATTTTTCGTCAACCTTCATTAGATCAATTTTCAATTGTTGAGAATTCAAGAAAATTATGTTTTCAACTGTTAAAAATTTCAGAAAATTGAAATTTGAATTATTAAAATTTTCAACTCTTGATGAGAAAACAAAATTCAACTGTTCAAAATTCAAGAAAATATAATAAATAAAAAAATAAAAATAATAAATAAATATAAATTATAAATAATCATAAACAATTAATAAACAATAAAGTATTGAAAATTAAAGAAAATCCAACTATTGTAAATAGAGGAAGTAGGAAAATTATAAACTCAACTGATGAAAATTCAATTTTCTTAAATTTGCGGTATGGTAGAGTTTTCTTCAATTTTACATTTCCTTTATTGTTCAGCAGTTAAAATTTTCAGATTTAAGAAACTTGAAAATCAATCTAGTTAAAATTTCAAAAAATTGAACATACAGCCACTGTTGAAAATTAAAGAAAATGGAAAATACAAATGTTAAAAATTCACTTTTCAATTTTCGTCAATCTTAAACAGTTCGGATTTCAATTGCTAAAATTTAAAAAAAAAATTAAAATTGAATTTTCTACTATTCAAAATTCAAAGAAAATTGACGTTTAAATTATCAACATTTTTAAATGTTAAAAATGGAAGAAAAATAAACTGCTAAAAATTCAAGAAAATTGAAATTTGAATTTTCAACTGTTGAAAATGCAACTGTTAAAAACTAAACAAAGCTGAAAATTCGACTGTTGAAAATTTTAGAAAAATCAAAATATAATTTTTTAAAGTTCAATTTTCAAATGGTTAAGATTGAAAAAAAAATTAATTTAAAGTTACACTTCAATTCTTAAAAATTCAATTTGCAACTTTTGAAACCCTAGAAAAGTGATAATTGCAAAAAATGCAGGTGCTTAAAATTGAAGAAAATTAAAAATTCTACACTCAAGATATAAAATGTTGAAAATTCAGGAAAATTAATTTATTGATATATTGATAAATAATTGAAACTCTGAAAATTGAAAATTGAACTTTTCAAGATTGAAGGAAATTGAACTGCTGAAAATTGAAAATTTAAATTTTGACCATTGAAGGAAACTCAACTGCTGCAAATAGAAGAACATGGAAAACTGAAAATTCAACTGTTTAAAATTTTAGGAAATTGATCATTTAATTGCTGAAAATTATTTCATTTCCAAGTGTAGAAAATCTAAAAAAATTGAGAATTGAAAATTTCATTTCAGTTTTCAACAGTTCAATTTTCAACTATTGAAACTCAAGAAAATTGAAAATGAAAGTAAATTCTGCTGCTAAAAATAGAAAATTCAACTTTTGGAGATAGGAAAAACGGAAAATTGAAAATACGATAATTGAAAATTGAATGATCAATCTATTATACTGATTTAATTTTCAATTCTCTTGAGTTTTCAATAGTTAAAAAACCACTGTTAGAGTTCAACTTTAAAAATTGAATTTTCAATTTACTTCTTTCAAGAAAATTGAAAATTGAATTTTTTTAAATTTGAGATGTTGAAAATGCTAAAAATTAAAGATTCCATTCTCAACTGTTCAATTTTCAAATGTGGAAAATTCAAGGAAATTGAAAAATGAATTTTCAAAAATTTCAAATGCTTTAAGTTCAAGAAAAATTTAAAATTAAATTGTAAATTGTTCGAAAATTTAATTATTAAATCATAAAGAAAATTGAAAATTCAAGTGCTGGAAAATCAATTTTTAGTTGCCACAAACCTTCAATAGTTCAATTTTCAATTGTTGAAAATTCAAGGAAATTGAAAGATAAATTTTTAAGAACTAAAAATGTCAGAAGATTTGAATTTTAATTTTGAACTGTTGAAAATTATATGAAATTGCAAATTTAATTTTTAGTATTTCAATTTTCAAATATTAAAAATGTTAAAAACTTGAAAAATGAAAATTCCATTTCACTTTTCAACAGTTCTATTTTAAACTGCTCACACACAAGAAAATTAAAAATTTTTTAAAATTGAAAATTCAAGTGCTGAAAATTGGAGAAAATTAAAAATTCGACTGTTGAAAATTGAACCGCTGAAAATTGAAGAAAATTAAAAAAATAACTATTAAAAAATTAATTGTTAAAGACTAAAGAAAATTTAAAATTGAATTGCTGAAAATTGAAGAAAATTGAAAATTCAACTGTTAAAAATTATTTAATTAAAAAATTTTGTTAAATTTAGGAAAATTGGAAACGGAGATTTCATTTAAATCTTTAACAGTTCACTTTTCAACTATTGAAACTGAAGAAAATTGGAAATGGAATAAAATTCAACTTTTGAGGATTGAAAGAAATTCAACTGCTGCGAATAAAAGAAAATTAAAAAATTGTAAATTTAACTGTTGAAATTTCAACTTTTAAAAATTGTTGAAAATTAAAAATTCAATTCTCTTCAACTTTCAGTTCGATTGAGTTTTTTTCAATTTTAAATTTTCTTCATTGTTCAACAGTTGAAATTTTGAAACTCAAGAAAATAAAAAATTCAACTGTTAAATATTCAAGAAAATTTGTATATCTACTGCTAAAAATTAAAGAAAATTTAACTATTGAAAATTAATTTTTTTTAATTGTAGAAAATTGAAAATTCGATTTTTGAATATTAAAAATTTTTTTAAAATTGAGGATTCAGATTTCAATTTTCAACAATTAAATTTTTTACTGTTGGCACCCAAAAAAATTGAAAATTGAAGAAAATTCAACTGCAGATAATTGCAGAATATTAAAAAATTTACTCTTAAAAGATCAGCTGTTAAAAATTAAGAAAAATTACAATAATTTAAAAGCTGAAAATTGAAAATTGGACTGTTAAATATTGAAGAAAATTTAAAATCCAACTACTGAGAATTACTCAATTTTCAAATGATGAAAATTTAGAAAAATTTAGAATTGAAAATTCTATTTCAATTTTCAACAGTTTGAGTAAGAATTTTCATTTATACATCTTAGTGATTAAAAATTAAAAGTGTGTTATCTTCGGAAATATGAAAATTCGGGTTATAAAATTTTGACAATTTTGACATTATGTTTAAAAATTTTTTTTTTGGTCCAGATTTATCATTTCATTTGAAAATGTATCTCCTTGTTCAAAAGTGAAAGTTTTTGAAACTTCAACTTCTTAAAATTAAAGGAAATTAAAAAATCAAATGTTAAAAATTTTAAAAAATTCAAAATTCAACTGCTGAAAATTGAAGAAAATAAAAAATTTTACTAACAAATATTTAAGAAAATTGACATTTTTATTTTTATTTTTTACAATTTAATTTCGAACTTTTGAAATTTAAGACAATTTTAAATGGAATAAAATTCAACTTCTGATGGTTGAAGGAAATTCAACTGCTGCAAATAGAAAAAAATCAGACATTGAAAATTGAACGTTTAAAAATTGTACGAAATTGAAAATTCAATTTTCTTCAACTTTTAGTTCGGTTTAGTTTTCTTCAATTTTAAATTTTATTCATTGTTCACCAGTTGAAATTTTTAAATGAAAATTGAAAATGTAACTGCTAAAAATTAAAGAAAAGATAAAATTCAAATGTTGAAAATTCATTTAATTTTCTTTAATTTTTAATAGTTTGAGTTTTAATTGTTCAAAAATCAAGAAAATCTAAAATTAAATTTTCAACTTCTTAAAATTTAAGAACGTGAAAAATTAAATGTTAAAAATAAACCTATTAAAAAATTAAGAAGATTGAAAATTTATTTGCTGAAAATTAATCAATTTGTTTAAACATAAGAAAATTTGAAATGGAAGAAAACTCTGTTGCTGAAAATAGAAAATTCATCTTTTGAACATTGAAAAAATGGAAAATTAAAAATTCAATAATTAAAAATTAAATTGCTGAAAATTGATTAATTTTCAAATATTTGAAATTCAAAAAATTTACAATTAAAAATTCTATTTCAATTTTCAACTGTTAAACTGACGAAAATTGGAAATGGAAGAATTGAAGATTTTATAATTGAAAATTCAACTTCTGAAAATTGCTCAATTTTAAACAGTTCAATGTTCAACTATTAAAATTCAAGAAAATTGTAAATGGAAGAATTGAAAATTTTATGATTGAAAATTCAACTTCTGAAAATTGCTCAATTTTTAAATGTTGAAAATTCTGCTGCTGAAAATAGAAAATTCAACTTTTGAAAATTGAAAAATGAAAAATTGAATAGTCAATCTATTATAACTATTTTATTGTGATGAATGGTGTAGGATGTTCGCTTTTTTCTTCTTTGAGAAAAAAATTAAAAATTAAATTTTAAATTTAATTAATTCAAAATACATGAAAATCGAATTTTTAGAATTTTCAGATGTTCAAAATCGTAGGATATTTAAAATTCCATTTTCAATTTTCAACAGTTTAATTTTCAACAGTTGACATCCAAGAAAATGAAAAATTGAAGAAAATTGAAAACTCAAGCTTCAAAATATCAACTGTTGAAAATTTAGGAAAATTAAAATAATTTAAAAACTGAAAATTAAAATAACTTAGAAACTGACAATCAAAAATTTCAGCTTTTGAAAATTGAATTTTCTTTAACTTTCAGTACAGTTATGGTTTCTTCAATTTTAAATTTTCTTTATGGTTTAACGTTAAAATTTTTAAATTGAAGAAAATTAAAAATTCAACTGACAAATATTGAAGAAAATTAAAAATTCAACTGTTGAAAATTACTTTATTTTCAAATTTTGAAAATTCAGAAAAATTGAGAATTGAAATTCCATTTCAATGTTTAACAGTTCAATTTTTAACTGTTGAAACACAATAAAATTGGAAATGGAATAAAATTCAACTTTTGATTATTAAAGTAAATTCAACTGCTGCAAATAGAAGAAAAAGGAAAATTGGAAATTCAACTTTCAAAAATTCAACTTTTAAAAATTATAGAGAATTGAAAATTCAATTTTCTTCAATTTTCACTTCGGTTGAGTTTTGTTTAATTTAAAATTTTTTTTATTGTTCAATATTTGAACGTTTAAAAGTTAAGAAAATTGAAAATTAAACTGTTAAATATTAAAGAAAATTGAAAATTCAACTGCTGAAAATTCAATTTTCAATTTTGTTTAAGCTTCAATGTTTTAAGTTTTAATTTTTGAAAAATTAAGAAAATTGAATGTTCAAGATTTAACTATTAAAAAATGGAGAAAATTGAAAAATCGATTGCTGAAAATTGCTCAATTTTCAAATGTTGAAAATTGAAGAAAATTGAGAATTAAAAATTGAAGAAAATTGAGAATTGAACATTTCATTTCAATTTTCAACACTTTAATTTTCAATTGTTGAAACTCAAGAAAATTGGTAATTAAAAAAAATCCAACTGCTAGAAATTCAAGAAAATTGAAAGTTGCATTTTTGATTGTTGACAATTTAACCATTTAAAAAATAAAAGAAACTTGAAAACTCATTTGCTAAAAAATTGCTCAATTTTCAAATGTTGAAAATTGAAGAAAATTGAGAATTAAAAATTGAACAAAATTGAGAATTGAAAATTTTATTTCAATTTTCAACAGTTTAATTTTCAAGTGTTGAAACTCAAGAAAATTGGAAATTGAAAAAAAATCCAACTGCTAGAAATTCAAGAAAATTGAAAGTTGCATTTTTGATTGTTCAAAATTCAACCATTTAAAAAATAAAAGGAACTTGAAAACTCATTTGGTGAAAAATTTCTGAATTTTCAAATGTTGAAAATTCAAGAAAATTGAGAATTGAAAAGTCCGTTTCAATTTTTAACAGTTTAATTTTTAACTGTTGGAACACAAGAAAATTGTAAATGAAAGAAAATTCTACTACTGAAAATCAAAAATTCATCTTTTGAAAATTAAAAAAATTGTAAATTGAAAATTCGATTATTGAAAATTTAATAGTCAATCCATTATCCTTCATATGAAAACAGGTAATTTTCACATCATGATAGCTGCCATTTTGTAATTCATAGGGTGACCTCTTTTTCAAACTTAAAATTAATGGAACTTAAAAAGTCGATTTCTACTTTTATCGACCACCGATAATTATTTCGATTTATGTATTTTTACTATCACTTTCAATAACAGCTATAAACATCCAGATATAATTAATGCATAAGACATGTAATAATTAATTAAAATGAATAATATTCTTCACAAAATTATCAGTCTGTTCAATACGCAAAATGTATTTAATTAATCGATCTCGTTAATCGATCGTGGATAATTAGGTAAAATGATCAATTTTTTAACATGAATGATTATTATGGGTAATAGAATTTTTTATTATGCGTGATGGAGAATGACAAATAGTGTCAGTTTGTGGCGCCACCTCAGTGCTATATTAAAAAGTACAATTTATGTATTTTTAGTGTGCGATTAACTCTCGTAAAACACAAATTAAAAAAATATACATGAAGGAAAAATTATTTGAATGTTTTAGTTAATTGCTATTTATGTTGTGAACTGATTAATTTATATATCTGTACATATGTTTTTATTTTTGTTAAATTAGTTTAGAAGGTTATTAATAAATTAAATGTACAAAAGTGCAGTTTCAAATGGAAAATATATATGATGCAAAAATAATTGGAATGCTTTAATGAAAATGATATTTTGATGCTTTTCATGCTGCAAACTGATTAATTCATTATTAACTGATTCTATCAAAACTCACCTTTTCTGAAATTAGTTTAAAAGCTCATTAATAATTTAAATTTTCAGAAATAAGACTTCAAGTTTTTAAAAAATTTGGTATAAAGTAAAAATGATTGGAATGTTTTAATGAAAATAATTGCTTAAGGCTTTTCATGTTGTAAACTGATTGATTAATTATTGACTGATTAATTTTTTTTTTTATTAATTATTTACTTAAAGTTTATGTAATTGAATATTTGCTATTATTTCTATAATAAAAGTTTATTTTTTCTTTAAAAATCTCTACTATAATTATATAATTTTTTTAAATGTCTGTGATATTGTTAAATAAGTATCTGAATTTAATTTTCAAAATTATATGTACGTATATTCTAATTTCGTTTTATACAGTTTTAATATATATTATATTGGATAAAATTTGGATAATAAAAGTTCATTTATATTTAAAATACCCTTACTCCACTTACATAATTTGTAAATGTGGCTGATATTGCGAAATGAATATCTAAATTTAATTTTCAAAATTACATATAAATGGGTTTTAGTTTTTTTTTTAAATTAGGATAAAAGGTACTAACAAATCAGATTTTTAGATATAAGTGTACAAATTTTTAAAAAAAGCAAAAATAAAAATTATATAAATGTTTGAATAAAAATTATAGAATAAGGCGTAAATGAATATCTGAATTCAATCTTTAAAATTATATATAAATATTATGTTTTAATTTTTTGGAAAATTAGTATAAAAGTTATTAATAATTTAAATTTTCAGAAATTAAATTTCAAGTTTAAAAAAATATAAAGTTAAAATTATTTGAATGTTTCAATGAAAATAATTTTTTTAATTTTTTATGTTGTGAACTGATTAACTGAATATTGTCTAATTTTTTTCACAATATTAACTTACATAAAGATATAATTATTATTTTTTTCTGTTGAGTAACATAAATTGATCATTTATTTTAAGGTTATGTAATTGAATATTGGCTATAACTTGTATAATGAGAGTTTCTTTATATTTAACATATTTCTATTACAAGTATATATGTTTTTAAATTGTTTGTGCTGTTTTGAAACAAGTCTCTGAATTCAGATTGCAAAATTACATGTAAATATGTTCTAATTTTTTTCCGAAATTATTTTAACATTTTATTAATAATTCAAATATTCATTAAAATATAATAAGTTCTAAATTATTTTAATGTTTTAATAAAAATAATTGTTTTTTTCTTTTTATGCTGTAAACTGATTAATTACTGATTCATTTTTTACAATGTTAAACTAAATAAAGATTGCATTTTTTTGCAATAATGATTTACAATAATGGTTACAATAATATCATACAATAATGGTAAGTATTTGAATTAATTTTTTAAATTATATATAAATATGTTTTGATTATCTAGCAGTATATGATGGTAGGCTACTATTTTTTTACTAAAATTTTTATTTTTTTCAATTAGTGTGAAAATTTAATGATAAATTATATTTAAGGAAGAAAAGTGTAAATAAAAAAATATAACGGAAAAATTATTTAAATATTGCAATGCAAATAGATGTTCAATGATTTTTATATTGTAAACTGTGTATCAGGTCGGAATATCATTCTACAAATTATAGGTATTTATGTTTTAATGATTTGACGATGTAGTATTTTGAGATCCTGATTTACAAAAATGTCCTTGAAAGTACACGCAAATGTCATTGTACAAAAATTAAATTTTTTAATGTTTTTCTCACAAAATTAAATTAAATAACCTAAAAGTGCAGAAACAATATATTTTAATGATTTATTAATATATTTTTATGTTTTGTTTTTGAATATATTAATGATGTATCGTTTGTATTTAAGGTATATCATAATTTATTTTATGAATCTATTCCATGAATTTTCTTAGATCTCCATTTTATAAATGCAGGATAAACTTTCAACGACATATTATTGGTTTTTTAAATTTCTGATTATATTAATTATTTTTGATATTTGTTTCCGGATTTATTACGTTGGTTAATTCATTTCCATACTTGAAATATTGAAATATCTTACCCTTTACTGTGAATAATGGTACGTAATCATAAATGAAATGATTCTACGTTACATGGATTTACTGAATACGTTTCTTCAGAATTTAATTTTAGAAAGAATTAAGTGATCTGAAACTTTCAAAAAATAAATAATTGTTCGAAAATTGGGTTAATAATCAAAATTAATATGAAAGTTAGCGCGCGCATAATAGTTTAGTATTAGGTATTTCACATTGTGACGTCACTGAGATTAAATCCAAGATGTCGGCACGCCGTGGGACAAACAAACCGGCTATCCCATTATTGAAGTACAGACGATTACACCATTTATTTATTTTAATTAATTTTTTGTGTATAAAATATGGTCGCATTTTGCTCTATTGTAAAGTGTGCAGTGCGAGTTGATACAGGGATCGATGGAGACAGGTCTTTTTACAGAATTCCGGTTAAAAATGGTATAAATAACTGAAAATACCGAACGCCTTACTGTACTCAGACATCTGGGCAACACAATTTTGTGGTCAAAAGTGCAGATCAATTAATAGAGCAGTCAAAGTAAAGGCAAAAGTTGTAAAAAAAATGCCATAAAAAGAGAAAAATTGACGAATTCGCAGTTGAGCTATTTCAGAATATGCTTAAACCATTTTATTTCAGGTAAGTTTTTTAAGGTTATGTTTTTATCAGCAAAATATATAAACTAATATGCATTTTTAAGTTTATTGCCTATAAACACACTTCGATCAACTTACACTTTACTGTTGATTTTACATACAAACAGCAATATCCATCGCAAATTTA
>JAUELO010443988.1:0-13919 GCA_032357855.1 Amphibolips quercusostensackenii | reverse complement strand
TCTTTTCCGGAATGGTTTGTGGAGGGAGCACTCCGACCGGGGAGGGAATAGGTGACGCATCTTTCAAGCTACAGTTCTCCTACAGAGTACATCTCTCAGAGAGCGTACTTTCAGGGGTACTTTTGGCTCACTCGGGATTCGCTCTCAGTCCCTGGAGAGAAGTGCAATTCGCATACTTAAAAACTAGATCCAAATCACAGCATATCTTTGCAGCAGAGAATTTAATTATCTTGTAGTTACTGCAAAATACTTGGACACAAGAAAATCAATGTTTTTACAAAAAAAAACTTTATACGAAAGCCTCAGGAAGCCGAACTCTGAATCGTGTGAATTATCCTTAAAAAGAAATGAAAGAAGAAGATATTCGAGAGATGAAAATGGAATAGGAGACAGAGTGTCAGCAATATATAGATGATTATATTCTATCAGGAAAGAATTACGTGGAGCAACTAAACCCGTTAAATTATTAGTTGATAGTGGCGCATCGATAAATTTAGTGAAAGAATGTTGCATTAACAAATACCACCAGAAAATTTTAATAAGAAAAAAGTTTTTAATAAAAAATTATAAGTACTAGACAAACAAAGTCACCAAGTTTAAGATTTAAGGGAAAAAACATCTCTTCGTAATTGAACCAGAAAATTTTGACATTTCCGAGAAAGGCATTATCGGAACACCATTGCTGTACTCTCATCAGTCTAACTTGTCAAATAGCTCTTTTTAGATCCTTACGCTTGGAGTACGACGGTGTTCTTATCCCAAAAAACACCATAAAAGTAATGGCTGCAAAAGCAAAGTAAAGCAGGGACACACTCTTATAAAAGATGATCTCTGCAATTCAAATTCTATTTACTGTATCGTCAAATCACAAGTTATGATTCCAGTTAGTATCGTAACCGAAACTCTTGAGATTAGGAGATAACGAGATGAATTACAAGTTTATTAATGTTGGCGCAGAACGAGAGGAGCGTATAACTAACATTACCTACCAGGAATTAAATGCTAGATTAAACTTATTGGGCTGAAATTAAAGGCTTAAACATATCGCAAATTCTCATAGAACACAGATTGTGGAATCTGTTTAAAGTCTTTTGGAAATGCACCCCATCTAAGATCAAGGTCTCTTTAAATAGACGGAAGAGATTTCAAAAATTAATCAAGTAAATGACTTTCAAGAAGCCGGTGAGGTTGATATATCATTATCATCATCATCATCATTATCGGGCAAGTATACTAAACTAATTTCTGAAATATTCTAAAATCACGAACTGAAAGGGAAAAAAAATTTAAAGCGATTACGCGAATTGGAAAAGGAACCGTCTGCTTAGTGAATTAAAAATCAAACCTGTTGCCAACGTAACGAATTGGATTAAAATTAGCAAAGAAAATATTTTCTCTTTGCTAAAAATTTAGTTATCACACTATAAGAAAAAAAAATGTGTCAAACTTTTCTACAAGAAAATTAAACATTTCACCAGAAAAAAACCTTGAACATACTTTTATTCCATATTCAGGATCCTGCAATTGAAATTACGGCACGTGTACGCATCAAAGATATGCTACATTTTCTACTAGACAAGAAATTCACAGAGCAAAGACTTTTCGTGTGCGAAAGATCTGATAAAAAGTTAAGTAAAAAAGAGAAACAAAATATAGAAAAAGACGCAATCAGCTTCGTTAAAAAATGTCAAGCATGTCAACGTGAAAAACCGACCTGAATTCTTACCAAGGTTGAATAAGTCATTCCAGAAATGCCGATGCAGCCAAATGATCAAATTGCAATAGGCATAGTTGGTACACTGACGGAAACATTGAGTGAAAACAAATGTATATTATCTAGTCTAGATGTGCTTACAAAATATATAATTGTTAGAAAACTACAGAAAATAACGAGCGAAAGCATACTAACTTATCTGCTGGATCAATACATTTACATCTTTTCTTCTTTACAGCACATCTTAACTCACCACGGTGCTTACTTTGTGTCGGAATCAGTTAGAAAATTTTTAACCCGATTTAGAATCATGCAAATTAATATAAAAAGGCTTTTAATTCACCAAGTAATGAAGCACTTGAAAGAACTCACAGAACAATAAAAGATTTGTTAAAGACATACTCGTATATGGTTGATAACGAGACATAATAGGACCAAAGCTTGAAACTAATAGGCTGAGCATTTGATACTTTATTTAACGAAATCATAAGATTGACGCTATTTGGAATGACCTTTGATAGATGAGCCAATTCACCTTAAGAGTTAGCAACAACAACGTCAGTAAACCACCAAGAATTGTCAGAGATTCAGCATGAAAGGCACGAGTATTTGAAAAAGGGAAGGACTACCATTTAAAAAACACAGAAGAGATTAAAAAAAGAGTAAGTTGCAAAGATAATCATCAGTAATTTTTTTTCGAACCAGAAGATTAAGTACAATTACATAACAATAGCAAACCAACAAAATCAGAAAGTGAATAGCGAAATTCGCAAATTATTAAAAAAAATTTTTTCCTCAACTTTGCATTAAGTTTTGTTGTACCACGAATAATATGAAAAACGAAATAATACTACAAGTTATTACCTACGTACCAGCGAGCGCGCCAACGATTGATTTATAGAGTAGGTTAGATCGAAAACCCATTAAGTTTAGAAGGACGTAATCTATGCAAGTAAAAAGAATTCCAAAAGAAATTCACTGTAACAGAGGAGGTGTGGAACTAGCAAAAAATTAATGAAAATATTCTAGGCTCACAAATGCACCCTTCTAAAAAAGAATGCTTTTGTAGGCTAAGAATAAATTGATATCACACCCTCTCTTTTGATGATAACGGCAGAAGACTGTACACATTTATCATATTTACAAACCGTAAGCCTTTTCAACGATTTTCAGATTTTGTATAATTCTTTTATCATTAAGGGAGGCTTTTAGGGAGTTTTATGAGTTTCTTATGACCTCGATTCTCTCTAGGATTAAATGAGAATATTTGTGCATCGAAAACTATAAACAATTAAAAAATCAGCTCACCAAATGTAAAAAAAATATAAGCTCTCAAATTCTGGAAATACTTATATTTCTAATGCAACACCTTAGTTATTTTTATTTAGGTATTAAAATATATATTCATTAATTAACCGTTTGTTCGATCAAAATGAGTAGAAGTTTTCAGACAGAATGCTCGGTTATGCCACAGCGGCGTCGGGCATGGTGTTCAAGAGTAAAGAGCCAATCACGTAATGAAATTAAAGCGCGGAAATTTCAAAAGAAAGTTGAGCAATACTTATCAGCCAACCCGAAACGGGGTTTCACTTTGCAACAATAGCAGAAGAAGTATATACGGACGTGTATTGCTCACTTGCTGGTCGTTGCCGGTCACAAAGCGCGCTACAAAAGGATTTCGAAGCCTGCGTTCACGTGTCTATTCACTTTCATTAAAGGATTTCTAAAATTGCACATCACAAAATGTCAATAGAGGTGAGTTTGGTAAAAAAATGTAGACGCATGAGAATTACTTTGTCGACAGAAACAAATGATTGGAAAACAGTTTTATAAAAATTTTATTCTTTTATATACACTACCGGCGAAAATTATCTACACTAGAGTAAAGTGAAAATGCCCGCATTATTCAAACCATTTGAGCTGAGCGAAAGAAATTTTCTGTATTTGCGTAAGAAAAAATGGAGAAAAAATATTAACCTGATAATCTATTTTGTTTTTTTTTTTACTTGAAAATTAAAAAAAAATGTCCTGTTGGTTGAAAAATTACGGCAAATTTTTTAGATGTACAGTTTTTAATAGTGAACAATAATGAAAAATTGTAATTTTCACAAAATAAAGGTTTTACTAATTACGAACTTTCTAAAAATGTTGCAAAAAACATGTTTTTTAGATTTAGTTGAAAAGGAACTTTCCTGGGCTTTCCTGGTTTTATGCTAGTCTGAAAAAAGGCATTAAACAGGGTTTCTACAAGATCTAAAAGAGTGGATGACCTGAAATAGTCATGCAATTGTAAAAAGTCTGGAAACCTGGAAAAGTCGTGGAATTTTATTAATGTGACTGGAATTTTTCAAGTTGCATCTATTTTCAAAGTCTTAACAATTATTATTGTACTTTTCTACTAATAAAAATAATACGATCAAGTGGTAGGTCTGATGGTAATCTGGTATCTAAGCCTTTGTGATATCTTACAAATCTTTATAAAACTTTTGTGAAATTATTGAAATCTTTTGAAATGTTTGAGAAATATTTGAAATCACTGTAAAGTCTTCAAAACTTTAGCGAAAATTTAATTGACTAGATTTTGTTGAAAAGTGCACCTGGATTTTTTTTATTTAGACCTGGAAAACCTGAAAAAGTCATGGAATTAAAACTAGACTTCTGTAGCAACCTCGTTAAAGTAAATTGAAGGATTTTTTAGATTTTTCAAGCTGCGTGACTGAAACTTTTTTAATTTGAAATATTGTTTTTTTTTTGTTTAAATTAAATAATGAGTTACCATCTGCAGTTTTGGTTAAAAATAAGCTGGTGAACGAGCTCGACCTGTTTAGTGCAGTTAAGGATTTAATTCACATAATTAACTCAAAACAACTTGTTATTGCAAATTACTATATATGTATTACTTCATACATAAAATTTTTTTCTTGTGTATTAAAACATTATGTGGTTATTCGGAAAGTCGGAAGTTACGATTGAGAAAGCTGTGCGAGCGATTTTGCCGCAAATTATATATAAAGAAGGTCAACTGGAGTACTTGGGACGAGAAAAGAAAAGTAGTGTGCTGCCAGCCAAAAAAGTTTTCAGCGCAACTAATATCTTTGCATGCATGAGCGGTAAGATTGTTTCTGTCTATAAAACACAAATTTATATTTATTACTATCGACACATGTTTAAAACTATAAATGATAACGATTGAAATATTTTGTAGCTCTCTTGTATAATTTAGTTTTTGTTTAACTCGCTCCTGCGTCAAGGTCTTTGCATTTTAAAAGAAGTAAATATATATATACAGACTGTTACTTCCCCTATAAGTTCAAAAAATAAAATTTTTACCTAACAGATATTATCAGTAACTTACTAGGCAGTAAGACGGTTCCCGTGGAAGAAATTCGGAAGAAGACTGGTAAGTGGCTGAAAGGAACCCGCGACAGAGATGGTGGTCGCAAGGCGAGGGATTCAAACTCTGCAGTAGAATAAAAATCATAGAAAGCGAGAGGGAGATTAATAGTAACATTTGGTACTGAAAAATAAGTTTAATAAGCTTACAAGAGGCATTATAATTGAGTTAGACATGTAATAAAGTTGAAATATACGCTTTTTTGCCGACTACCATTAAGTAATTGCACGATATTGTCAGGATAAATCGTACCAATTTTAAACTTTTTTACCTTGACACTTAAGTAGGATATTTTTTATTACCGCAGTACACTTTTGATTCATCTGTATTACTTATTAGGGGATAACGCATTAAGATGGATTCAGCACCTGCTGCTTCTATTACAGAGTTCTGCCTGAAAACTGGTGCTACAACTTTGTTCGATGAGCGTACCTAAACTTTAATTTTTCCCAAACAATTCATGAACGAAAAAGCAGTATAATCTGGTAAAGGTGTTTTGATGTACCTGACATCGTCAGCCAAATGGATCCGATTGTGAATATTCATCACTTGACTAGCTTTCTCATAAAATTGTGGCATTTGTGAAACGAAGTATCCTAGTAAAGCTTCTGCTCCGTTTACCCGTTCGACCGCTAAATCACGATCGGATGAAATTCTGCAAGCACGATTTAAAAAAAGGAAGTGTCCATACAAGTCTCGGGGTAGAACATTACGAAAAATAGAAGAGCCAGCATATAACAGAATAAACCTGCACTGAGTGGCTTTCTAGTTGGACATGCCACTTAAAGAAAAAGCTGTTCGTTAAAATTTGTCAAGAACAAGAGAAGATATTTGATCTAACAGTTCAAACAAAACTTTTTGGTGCGCTTGACTTAATTTACACTTGTTTTTCTTAGACAATAATTTTTTGAGAAGAAATTTCATCGCGCCTTCAGAAAGTAGATGCATACTGTCTAAGAGTACTTCTCTAACTGGATCGAACTTGGAGATACGTAAAAGTGGCGATGTTTTCGCCTGCATGATGATGCTCTGGTTGACTCTGACGTTTAAAAGATTTTTTTGTACGTAGAGGGAAGTTGAGATTGTAATAAATCCTGACATAACTAGTAGAATTATTCTTGTCTGTTCTAACTTATTCTCCATCTATTTCACATCTTTCGCAAGCTCTGAAACCAGTGTGGCCTTTAGTGCACTTAAGAAAGGCTCGTGCCGGCGTATTACAGACAAGAGCTTGTAAATTAAAATCATAGTGTCTAATTTCTAGTTCGACTCCGTATTTAAAAAAATGTAAGCTCTCTTCTACGAAATCATTTAAGAATTCGTTTCGACTGTCAGGTTTAAAATTACTGCTGTAGAGTGCAACAATGAAAGGTTTACATCGATAATCTGGGTGAATGACTTGCATTAAAATTGGTGTTATTTCAATATTTGATTTATTAAAGACAGGGATAGCTGATTTTTTTGTATTAGTCGTTTTAGAAAGTTCATAATGGCCTTCTGACCGTACAATTGGTAGAAGGTGATCAGTAACAGTATGCGGACGATGCTGTATATTTTGAGTCATCCATTTCACAAACTTTTTATTTAAATTATTTTTCACACCCAGAGTCTGTACGAACATATTTTTATGGTCCTTTTAAAACAATTTGTCACAGTTTATCCCACTGTCGGCCCAACCTTGCGATAGAGTTGTGCCGACGGTAGAGTATAGTAAGGTTACTTGTGATGGGAAGTATTACGCCGACAGTCGAGCCAACTGAACCCACAGTCGGGCCCACCGTATTTCTATGAATCTTCTAAAATAATTCGCCAGAGTCTATTCCACTGTCGGCCCAACCTTGTGCCAAAGTTGTGCCGATGATTGGATGTGATAAGGTTACTTGTATCAGGCAATATCACTCCGACAGTCGGGCAAACCCCTAACCGAGTCGGGCTGACTGTATTTTTATGGTTCTCATAAATCAATTTGTCAAAGTCTATCCTACTGTCGGACCAACCTTACGCCAGAGTTGTGCTGACGGTAGGGTGGGGTAAGGTTACTTGTGATAGAAAATATTACACCGAAAGTCGGGCCAACTAAATCCTCAGTCGGGCCTACCATCTTTTTATGACTCTTAAAAAATAATTCTCCAGTGTCTATCTCACTATCGGCGCAATGTTAAAAACGGAAAATCAAAATAAAATATTTATACTATTTGAAAAAATGCATCAGGAATGCATGCATAAAGCGTACGAAAACGAGCATGAAGCGCAAGAGCGTACCGCACGCGCAGCATATTTTCGGGTAAAGATTCATGAGTGTAGTTTAGGATTCATCTGTTTATTTAAAAATGTAACTATTGTGAAACTTGCCCTTATAGCAGAAAGTTTATCATCTTGTTTGAAAAGAAAAATTATTATTTCAATCCACCATTCCTTTTTTAGCTAAAAACTGAACTATGAGTTGGTTAAAACCGAAGAAGCATTAACAAAAATAAATTTAAAATTAGCATTGTACAATTTTTAATTTTTGTACCTTTAATTTAAAAAATCTTATGCATGAAAAAAAGAGAAGCATAAAAATCAAGCATAAGGCGCCTAAACCAACAGACGCACGCTCGATAAGCGTGAAGAATTGTGTTTTACACGCGTTTTACTCTGAAATTCCTTGTGACTGGATCATGGGAGCTTAATGGAGTTTCTGCGATTTCTTCTGGAGTCAATTTATCAACTGCGCCTGTGTACACGTTTATTTTCGCCCGCCTTTGGGCCCCCCTAAAATCAGTATATATTCCACGAAGAAACGTGGAACTTCTGTTTTTTTCCAACATTGCATAAACGTCACCATTGGACGTTAATAATACAATTTGTTCATTTTTCGGCATAAGCTTGGAGACATCATTTGTGTATCTTAATTGAATGGACGGATTATCGGGAGGAAAAGTGTATCTTCGAAGTTCGAATATCCGGTTCGGGTTGTTTTTGGGAATAAGTCGAATAGATCCAAGTTCTG
Source organism: Amphibolips quercusostensackenii (assembly GCA_032357855.1). Classification (NCBI taxonomy): domain Eukaryota; kingdom Metazoa; phylum Arthropoda; class Insecta; order Hymenoptera; family Cynipidae; genus Amphibolips; species Amphibolips quercusostensackenii. The sequence continues at coordinate 5,819 of JAUELO010443988.1, read as the reverse complement.
TAATATTAAATCCAAGTACACTAGAGAAAGGTAGTCTGTCTGCTGGGGACCTGGACCTGACACGATGAGATGTCTCGGCAGAAGGAGTGGCATGAGAAGAATAAGGTCTGGCAAGAGAAAGAGTCCTTTCTGGAGAATTTGCTTCAGGTATAGAAGTAGGTCTGCAGCGAGCAACACCAGGAATTGGGTCGCCATTTGGTAAACATTCAAATTGTGAACTTAACTCTGCAACAACAAATATTTTTTTTTACCTAACATAAATTGTCTACTGAGAGTTAATTGGCTGACTACTAATTTTACAAAACATTTTTTGACAATGGCGACCCGTTCACGAAAAATATTACTTTTCTTTTTTTTATAAACTTAAATGTTTCTTTAATAAATTTTGATGAAAATTTATGCAAATTTAAAAGTGTTAACACTTGTTTTTATATTGAGTTCTTTTTTCATAAATTTTCAACCGCCGAAAATTGAACAATTCCAGAAAAGGCATTAAAAATTTCATTATGTTGTATTATATACGTTACATATTAAAGAGTTTGTGATTGCTAATTAATTTGAGAAACATAAAATTAAAAATTATGCAAGTTTTAAATTTCAAAATTACAAAAATTATGTCATTTTCATGAGTCAGATCTCCAATGTCTTCTATTTAAACAATTTCATATTAAATACTTGAATTTTGATATTTAAAATGACGAAAATTCGAGAATTTTCAATCACAAATATTTAGACTTGAGCAGATTTGAGTTTTGAAATTAAAAATTTTGTGATTTTTTTTATTAACAAATAAGTTTTATTTTGTTTGGAAGATTTCGAATTAAAGCTCGAACTTTGATCTTAAAAATTATCTAAATTTAAGAATATGTATTCAAACATCCTTAACATTTAAGATTATTTAATTGGAAATCTTTGAAATTGACATATTAAACAAGCATTCAAACTAACATAATTTTTAATTACGCACATTGAAAATTGAAGCTTCTTTAATTCACAAATCATAAGATAGACTTATTTTGTAAAGTTATATTAAATTTTATGAGTTTAAAATCAAAACGTTTAGAATTAAACAAGTTGGCGAATTTTTAATTGTTAACATTGAACATCTGCAGAATAAATTTCCTTTGATATGGAATTCCAAATCAACTAGATTATTCCTTTTTTTTATTTTGATTTATACTGAAATAAAATCATATATTTAAATCGCAGTTAAAAATTACTAAAAGCCAATTAAAATTTAAATTAAAATCCAGACGAAAATGAAATTTGAATTGTATTGAAGCCGATTTCGATATTTTAGTATTTATTTTAATTTATAACTTTTCCTTTTATTTTACAGTACTTTGAGCCTGAGCATATATTTGAATTTGATAAATACTAATTAGTCCATCAAAATCTGAAACGTATAATAAGAGCGCGTAATGCCTTATTTGTGCTAGAATTATGCAATAAAGATTAATTAATATAATTTAATTAACCATCAGTTACTCCCGGGATTTGATTGTTTTAAAATATTAATTTTGTCTAAAATAAACATAGCATTTTTTGGAAGCAAGTGTAATAAATTTCGATAAATACATACATCTTGAAAAATCTCAATTCCTATCACACAATCTGTTTATCAATAATAAAGAAACATATGGACAAAGATTTAAATAAAATATCTAATAATACATTTTTGAGTAAATATTCTTCTTCATTTGAATAGTTGAATTTTTAAACAAAATTAAATAGTTAAATTTCAATCAATAGGAGAGGAGAATCTACAAGAAAACAGGTTAAAATTTTTTTACAAAAAATTAATAATTTCCAGATAAAAGTTAAATTTTCAAGAAAACATTTTTTTAACAAAGTAGTTCATTATTGAACCAAGTAGGTTAATTTTTGGCCAATAAAGATGTCAATTTATAAAGGAAACTGTTAAATTTAATCGAAAAGACACATTTTTAGCAAAATATATGAAGAATAGTTTTACACCAAAAAGCTGAATTCTCAACAAAAAATTATCCACTTTCGACCAAAATGAAAGGATTAAAATTTTTTAAATTAATAAAATTTTTTAAATTTTTTTAATTGAAAAGATAAATTTTTTAACTAATGAAATAATTTTTTTCACAAATGGTAATTTTAAATAGAAAACTATTGAATTCAACCAAAAAATACGATCTCTTAGCAAAACAAATAAATTTTCAACCAAGTATAATAATTTTCTCCTCAAGAAGAGGAATTCTCAACTAAAATACATTAATTTTTCATAAAATAGCTAAATTTTTAAGTAAAGATTACATTTTCAAGTCAAAAAATTTATTGACTACAAACAAAATTGTGAGCAAAATATCTTAATTGTCAACCAAAAAACTTATTTTTCAACAAAGCAGGTCAATTTTTTCATTTGTTCCAAAATGAATTGCTTCAATTTGAAATTTCTTTTTTTTTGTTGAAAGAGCATGTATTTTATTAAGAATTTGTCTTTCTTGGAAGAAAATTAATCTTCTTCGTTGAAAACTCATTTTTTATGCTTAAAGGTCAAACATTCGATAAACAATTTATTTATTTTGCTAAAAGTGTCAGGGAGTTTTGAATGGGGATATTCCAGTAACCAAGAACAGGCACACCTTTAAATTTTCTTTTTTTAAACACACATTCTGGATTTTCCTGAAATAAATTAAGTTTTAATTTGTACTTATTTTGGACAAATTTAAATAAAGTTTGGAAAAATAGCATTTGAAAAAGAATGCAGATTAAATCTAGAAAAAAATTCATCTGCATAGAGGTTAAAAAAATATAGTTAAAATTATAGATTTATTATATAATTATATTTACTAATAGAATCAAGAAGGAACGCCAAGAGTAAGACAAGAGTACAAAAAATCTTCATCTTCCTAATTAAAGAAAAAACTTATAAATGCCATAATAAAAATATAATTAGGAATTTAACTCATTAATATTCTATTGCTTTATTTAATTTTATAATACATATATCCTATAGAAGTTATTTTATGAGTAGTTATAAGCGTTAAGACTCTTTATCTAAAATATTTACATTTCATCACACTCACATCAGTTTCAAGAAAAAAAAATGCAAATAATGTTTTAAGGCTTAAAGAGGAATCCGGTGTTATTTAAAACATTTAAAAAGAGATGTATTAATATTACACTTTGAGGCCATACCTCTTTCGGTGTAAATGTTTATTACTCAGTGAGAAACAGAGTAATGTGGGGGAGAGGGTATAGATTATTTAAATTTAATTTAAAATTCCCCTTTTGATGATTTAAACAACATGTTACGTTCCGCAACACAACTTCGACCCAGGGTGCTGATCAATTTCTCTAGCGATCACCCTAAATAAATACCTCACAAATTCATCATGAAAAGCTTCTCACTTAGGCCCAATAATATTTGAGGTCTTTTGTTTCAGGCGTGATTCACTCCACTGGCACTGCTCTTTATGCATTCCTTATAAACTATTTGTCGCCCCATTTTCCTTTCTGAGTACACCTCACTCACATCCTTTACGTTCATGCATTTTTTTAAGGAAGCTCTTATGATTCTGTGGACAATGTTGCTTATTTTTTTCTTACCTTTCTTTTGAACGCCATACTTTTTTTTTACATTAATATTAAGGCGCATGTTATTCTTGCTTGTATTCAGTTTGCTCATCATTCTTTGCAAGTTTTTGATTGACTTTTCTCTAAGAGCCTCATCACCTGCGAACGCTAAACTACGTATCCTCACTGTCCCACACTGTCCCTTGCTGTCCCTCACGTACTGGCATAAGATTTTGATTTTATCATAAATTTACTAGAATAATAGTTTTGCTTACGTCTTTTTGTGTCTGGAATAATTTTCAAGTCTATTTATCGCCTTATTGCTAAGGACTGTGATGTTCAAACTTCTTTCATACGCTTCTTTCTTTTCTTAGGCGGCTGTTTAGATTTTATTATTCCAGGACGCATTAACAGACCTTATTTCTACATCAAGGCTCCAGTAAATTGCAAATTACTATCAAAGTATCTCGCATATATAGTTTTGATCTCAAAAAAAAAATTATCTATTGAATATGTATTGATCGCACTTCACAAAGCAAAATCGCAGAGCCATCAGTTCTAGGAATATCATGTATTCAAAGTTTCTAATTCTAGGTTCGATAGTATTTTTTTTATAGAAATTGTTAAATTTTCAGTTTAAAAAAATTTGATTATTAACAAAAGAACCAAAGAAGTTTAATTTTTAACTAAACACGCGTGAAAAGTTGACTGGTTCACAGAATGACTTTCTAAATTATAAAAAACGATTCGATAAGAAGGCATCACGAAATCGAAAAAAATCTTCTTGTCAACTTATATGGAAAATTTAAAACCTGTAGATTTGCTAAATAAATGCTCTATCATAGATCAAAACAGCAACTTTTCTACAAAATAGTTGCATTCTTTAAAGAAACATGTTCACCTCACCCCTTGTGCGTCACTCCTGACCTACCTACTCTACTGGATCTGTCGGGAAATAACTTAAATTAAATCTTTGTATCAAACAATAGTATTATAAAGGTACAATTTTGGTAGTTTTGTTTTAAACTATCTGGCGCCTTTTAGGCACTCGTTTATTATTAATTACAAACAAATTGTAAATTTAAATGAAATATAATAGTCAAAATAAATAATTGGTAATTTAAACATTTAAAGGAAATTAGTTTTTAAAATTTCGGAAATTGTTTAATTCGCCGTTCACGTGCCTTGGTTAGGGTAATGAGTTTAAGGAAGAAGAAAGTGCGTTAGAAAGAAAGATGTAGAGAATGCAAAAAAAAAAAGAATGCGTCTTACAGTAGCAGATCGTGATCCTTTGCTGTTTACAGGCTTAGCTGGGCATTTTCCGGCCCCTGTAACGACAGTTTGGCGACAAACAAAAGTTTGGCTAATTATTCTGACTGGCTTAGGATGAGCACGCTTATACGTATTTTAAAAACACCTGACAATTGCAATTTGTCACGGAGGCGCTTTACTCAAGTTTTTTAACGAAAGTTTGAGCAAGAAGTCACGTAGACGATTGCGGCTTTCTAAAGGTTCTAAATCTGGCTGCAGGCCTACAACGTAAAAGCAATAAAATGCTATAACTAATAATAATTGTTTATTACCATAGAGTTTACAAAGTATTTCACACTAATCAACATATAATAGATGTTCCAATATACTTGATATAAAAGAATAATGTAGTGTACAGTTTCCGGTTTAGAAGGTCCAAGAAATAAAACAACTCGAATTCAATTAAAATTGGCGACGTTTCAGACTCGGTATAGTCCCTTATCAAGCCTGTTAAAAAACAAAAGTTTTTATTGTAAAAGAAAAAACAATATTCTAAAAAATAGAGCTTAAATGCCCGTATAAAGATTTTTTAAAACACAAGAAGGAGTGTAACACGTTAATAGGAAAAGTTAGACAATAAAATTAAAAAATTTTTTTCACTATACCTAATCAAAAATTTTGGTGAGATGACGTATGAGAGTGACGTAAAAACATGGTGAACATTTGTAAGTTAAATTGATGTTGTGGAAAAGGAAACACCTCATCAACATTATTTAAAATCCAATATTTTATAAGATATTTGTTAATAATATCCGGATTTATTGTATTTTATTGTAAGCTTAAGCTGACAATAAAAAATCTGTATAATAGAAAAGATTTTTCGAGTTAGTTTTTTCATAGATATAAGAAGGAAAAAGCTTGTTTTTCGTATATAGTACGTTGGATAAAAAAATAAGATTTGAGGTTAATGATAAGAAAAGATTGTGAATAATAAAGAAAACAAAATCTTACTTACAAAA
>JAUELO010443983.1:0-13919 GCA_032357855.1 Amphibolips quercusostensackenii | reverse complement strand
TGTGATTCCGCAGAGGTTTAGCATGAAATGAAAACAGCACGGAGCACGATACGCAGGAGAGCTTAAAGCTGTTGCATCTGACACAATAGAGGGGAGTTGCGCATGCGCTATAGTAAAGAAAAGTAGCGCATGCGCTTTAGGAGAGGGGAGTTGCGCATGCGCTATGCACACTTTTCCCTGACCGATCATTTGTATCACGTGTACAGCGCCCGTGTGACGCCTGCGTGATTAAAACCTGCTCGAGAATCCAAAGAATTGAATACTGTTAAAAACAAAGAGAATGACACCTGAAAGGGTAGGAAAAAAAATTTCAGCTAAATATGCAGTTTTTTGTAAAAGCCTTTTTTTCGTGTTTCTTCTCAGTTCTCCTAGATTATTTTAGCGACCGCATAAGATATGACAGAAAAAAGCCCGCCGTCAATTTTGTCATTAATGCATCGTAATGCATCGAAATTATATATTGATTTTAAACGAAAAAAATTTTTACAACATTCTATTTTCTGATTTTTTATCTTACAAAAAAATGTTGTTTCAAAAAATCTCAAAAACCTGAAGTGCTGAAGAGAAATGGAGGCCAGATTCATATTTGGCACAAAAACCTCTCTAAAAATAAAATGTCTCATTCCATGAGCACATAGGTCACATTTTGTTGACCAGTGTAATTATTAGCTGCAGCAAAAATCTGTTTTTGACACGATTTTCACATAATTCCGCATATTTCACGAGGTCATTGATTGACCAGCCATGTATCGATGTACAGACATCATTTGATGATTGTCAAATACGCTGCGTAATTTTTCACCCTTTGTCCATTATTTATCTCTGATATCCTTTTTGAAAACCCTATTTTGCAATAGCTTAATTACTTAAAAATTTTGAAATACTGATAGACTGCAAGTTTTCAAGGTGATATTTATAAAATAGGATCACACTTTTCGCAATACGACTAAAAAGTATAAAACTGACAGTCAATTGCAGCTATATCACTATTTTATGCATATTAACCTTACCTTTTCTTACTTTGGTTTGTTCCTTGTGTCATGCGTACTTGCTGCAAGCGCGATATTTTGTGCGACAGTTGGAAGATTTTTCTAAGTACAGCTTTTGGGATCCAGACAGCCTGTAGAGGGACATAATGGAGATTTGGCAGTATATACATTTTTTTAACCAAGAATAAATATTTCGGAGACAGAAATAAAATTGAAAATTTAATGTCTTGAACCAGCTATAGTAGACCCGTAATTTAGTATAATCTAGTAGTCATAAGATCATGAATTTTTTTAACTTTAGAATAGTAACTTTATTTTTCTTTCTTGATCAGGTGAACGATTTCGACCAACTGCGATGAAAAATAAAGATGTAATTCACCGTGGCATGTACCGTGGCCTAGATTATGTTGGGCAATATGTGAAAGCAAGAAGATGTCTTTATAAAATTACTAGACCTGGCTACTTTGGTAATTTAAAAATTCTAAAGTTTCTAATATTTTATTGATAAAATGCTAAAACATTATTATTTCGTAAGTCCTCAACTCAATTACCATATCAATATTATTTTTTATTGATTCAGTATACGATAAAGATGGTAAAGCTGAGGCGGTAAGACTTGATGAAATTCAACCTGGTGATCTTCTGATACGCTATAATTTGAAGTTTGCTGTATATGAGGTGGATAACTATTTTTACGAGTTGTCTGGAGACGAGCAGGTTGACTGGACATATCATTATTTAAGGCCACGGTCGCGTGAGATGTTTGAAACATACGATTAGTAAAGTATAATAATCAGGCTTTAATATAAAGACAGAAAAAGGCTACCCGGAAGTGTACTTATATACTTTGAACCATTTCCAAACATTTTAGCACAATAATTTTATTTTTCTGATTATAAAGCCGCCGTATATAAAAACACGTGATTAGTCACGTGTGCTCTGATGTTTACGTTTTAAAATCCCTTAATTCCGATTAAGCAGGTTTTTCGATGGCTATATACTGCATAATTTTTAAAATTTCAATCGAATGGGATCGCGCTTCGACAGCACAACTTTATAATTTCTAAGATGTCAGTTATTAAATACATATTATCAAATAATAAAATAAATTACATTTATTATTGTATGAAAAATTGATAATAAATTAAAGACTTCAATTCCATGTGATTCTTATCAGGAAATATAGGGTAATTGTAATAAGGAATCAACCAGATCTAGATTAAAAAATTATCACGCGGGCGTGCATACTGTAAGTATACTTTTAATAAATTGTTGTGACTATACGATTTTTTAGAGAATTACATCCACGCATATGAAAAATTTAAGGCGAAACCCAAGTATTGCAATTAAGGTGTTTTCCCTAAGGCTAATAGAACCTCAAGTAAATAAATTTTTTTTTTAATCTGTAATTAAAAGGAATGTCATGATCTCTTTGAAAGTACATAATTCGATATTTAGCAATATTTGCAAAGCATCTCCTGCATATTTATTATACTGTGAACTAAGCCGAGCACAAAGCGCGACCTGAGAAAGCATTCTTATGCAAATTTAAATTTATTTGTTATAAGAAAAAAATGCTAGCTTTTTTCTGAATGCTCGATTCTCAAATAATCTTTCACAAATTTCTATAACTTTATGTCAGAAAATAACAGAAAAAGTTCTAAATCAATATCAATATTTGAATTTTTATTGAAATTACTCGTGCTTGATGTCGGACAATACAAAAAAAAAGTTTTTAACTCAATATCCTTATCGTACAATTAACTTTCATTGACTCACGCACTCTGAAAGATACAGGAAAATTTAGAAATCTCATTTTGATCTAAACGTCTAGTTGTCAAGTTATCTTCTAATAATAACTTGAGCATAGTTGTCGGACAACACCAGAAAGAATTTTAGCTTTTTGCAGATCCTTCTCCTTTTTATCTTCATCTTTATCTCTATCTTTCTCGTCTATGTCATCGTACTTCTCGTCTACTGCACCCTGACCTTACTCCTTCTATTTTCTTTTGCAAGGATACATCACTATTGGTCATCGGCATGAAGCATAGCGGCTTATGCCGTTTTGCATCCTGTGGCATACAAACAAGACTGTGATATCCATTTATCCTGAAGAAATAAAAATATTTTTATTCGGGAATTTTAAATTAGAATCAAGTCCAGATTCGGAATACTATTTGACGCTTGATATTCATGTTATTGTGTAAAATATTTAAATATAAAAACAAGCATCTAACGACCAAATTTGGACAACCAACCAGAAAAGTATGAGAAAAAGAGAAAAAATGTAAAAAATAGGTAATGAAAATAAAAAAAGCAACCAAACAAATTCCCTTTCTTTTTTCAATTCTTTCGTCTTTTTTTTTTTTATTTTAAATGCTATGCAAACACAATAATAGAACATCTATAGTTTAAAAACAACGTTTTGATGCTCATACAGCAACCTTATCAAAGTTAGAAATATATATTTATAAGTAGAAGGAGTGACGCAGAAACGGTACTCTCTCTTCGAAACCTGAGGTTCAAGTGATGATGAAAAGGCAAATCTTGTATCGAGGCAAAAAACATTTAAGCAGGTAAGACGAGTGACAAAATAAGGGTCGTCTTCTTCTCATACCTGAAATCGAAGCAAAAAACATTCAAGCAGGTAAGAAGATTGACGAAATAAGTGTCACCTTTTTTTCACACCTGAAATCCAAGTGATGTCCAAAGATTAATTACTTACAATCAAACAGAAATGTGAGTTAGTAAGCTTCCAGAGTTGAAAAAAAACTAAAGAAAATTAAGATTCATTAAACCTTTTGTTAAATATAATTGATAATATTGATATAACTTTTGTTCAACCTATCTAAATCAGTTTTCAAATTAATTGATGACTTCTTTCGTTTTTTAATATAAAGCATTTCCATAAATTCTCTCTTTCTCTCAATACTTTTACTGCGTAAAATTTTAACACTAGCCTAGTCGAATTCATGGTCAGCTTGAACAAACTCTTATGTATGCTTGGCAAGAACACTCTTATAACAATACCAATCGAACATCACTCTTATGCTCTTCTATCCTAGTATTAAAAAGTCTACCAGTTTGTACCACATAAGTCATATTACAGACTTTGCAAGTGATCTTGTAAAAAACATCACCTTGTTCAAACTCATCTCAGGGATCTTTACTACAAGTTATTGTTAAATCTATTTTAAATAATATGCGAAAAATAGTATAAATTTTAAACTTTTTTAACATGAATTTAACTGTTTTCGAAATTTGACCAAGATTTTGCTGATAAGGGCAATATTACTAATTGTATGAAGAAATAGGATTATATAAGAGATACAGAAGCACAACTTTCTAATCATGATTAGTTTTATTTGCTAAATAAAAACCCTTTGAAACAAATAGAAAGAGAACCTTCAAAATGCTGAAGAATTGTAAGAATAATGGACTTTTAGAAAAAGATAAAAGATAAACTGACATAAATGCCGAAGACACAAGGATAGGATTATATTAAAACACGTACGCGATTAAGCCAAAAGGATTTCATCAACGTTATAGCTTTTTTATGATCCTAAATTATTTTAAATTCTATGGATCTTCTCATAGGCAGAAGTTTGGCACTTCCATAGGTAATCATTTCTCCAATCTTAGGGAAAACAGTTATTAAAGATTTAAAAGTTTCTTTTCTCAAAAAGTTGGATTCTGTTTTGCCTTTTTAGTTTCGGTATGTTGACGATACCTTATTATGCATCCCTCTAGCAATGTTATAGAAAATAATCGATGCAGTAACAATACTTATCAAAGACTTTAATTTACCCGTGAAATAAAAAATAAATAAATAAAAACATTTTTTCAAACATAGAGGTAATTTAGTGTCAGAATGGTAATATCATTATCATTTGGTATAGGCAAAGTACATTTCCAGGTAGAATTAAAATTTCTTCTTGGCTCATCTTTTCCAAAACAAAATTGCTGTAATCAAAAACTCAGTTGAAAGAACTCTAGGTTTGTCTCATATTTTATTTCACCAAAGACACTTTTATACTGTTAAAAATATTCCTTATATGAGTCATCACTCACACAAGATAATTGAGAAACATATTCAAATAAGAAGTTAACAAATCAAAAGCAAACAAAATAACGTTTTGCCTATAGACAGTTAGACGGGTTAGAGGAAATATAGTTCCTTTAATACGTTTGTTCTTCCTTTTCTTGGTCAAATTTCGAAAACAGTTAAATTCATGTTAAAAAAGTTTAAAATTTATACTATTTTTAGCATATTATTTAAAATGGATCCAACAATAACCTTTAGTGAAGATTCTCTAGATGAGTTTGAAAAAGGTGATGTTGTTTATAAGATCACTTGCAAGGTCTGTAATATGACTCATGTGGTGCAGACTGGTAGACTTTTCAATACTAGGATAGAAGAACACAAGAGTGATGTTCGATTCGTACTGTTATAAGAGTGTTTTTGCCAGGCATACATAAGAGTTTGTTAATGCTGACTATAAATTTGACTGGGCTACTGTTAAAATTTTACACAGTAAAAGTAATGAGAGAAAGAGGGAATTTATGGAAATGCTTTATATCAAAAAACGAAAGAAGTCATTAATTAATTCGAAAACTGATTTAGTAGGGTTAAACAAAACATATGTCAATATGATCAATGATATTAAGCAATAGGTTTCCTAAATTTTGATTTTCTTTTGCTTTCTCTTAATTTTGGATTCTTCTCAACGTATATGTTTGTTTAGTTGTAACGGATTAAGCTTTGGACATTACTATAAGGAAAAGACGACTCTTTTTTTGTCACTCTTTTTACCTGCTAAAATGTTTCTAACCTCGATACAAGATGTTCCTTTTGACCATCACTTGGAGTTTCAGGTTTCGAAGAGAAAGTACCGCTTTTCGTCACTCTTCAAAATTATTATGTTCTATGCTAAAGGCTGGACAAAGAACTTTAGGAAACCATCAATTGCCTGAGTAACTTCTCACTCGGAGTTTCCATAGAACAATCTAAATAAAGGGCGTATGTAAAAAATTGCCGGTTTTACGGTGTTTTTAAAATACGAGCTTGCTTACCCTAAGTAAGATATGGCGCAAGTCTACGATTTGGTTCAGCCAAGACTTCATCCAGTGAAAGTGTGGCACCTAGTGGCCGGAAAACAAGTACCGTCGGGCACTCGGAATCCCCGCATCAGGAGGAAGCAGGCATCACGCGCTATACCGCTCCCGCTTCTGATGCCTCACTTCTACACCTGGCTGCGCTACACCTTCCTGCCGGTGAACATCACAGAAGCCAGTACCGCAGCGTTCAAAGGACGTCCAAAAACCTCCAGTCCTCGACCTCCGGGTCAACCTCCTCTCCTTGAATCTCCTGCCTGCTTCTTCCCATTTCCTTCCTTCTCTTCTCCATCCTACAAAAATAAAACAAATTTATAAAGATGCACTTATCACCCACTTATTTACAGTAAGTACTCCCCCTTCCAGATTCACAATAAATAAAGGGGGCTAATAACAATTAAAATATGTCTAACCTTGATAAAAGTTATGTATGAGCATCGAAACGTTGGTTCTTACTTTGTTATTCTATTGTATGTGTATAGTATTAAAAATGAAGACTGAAGAAATTTTTAAAAATAGAAAAGAAAGAAATTTTGTAGGTTGCCTTTTTCATTTTCCTTTCCTTTTTTTATGTTTTTTTTTCTTCTCTTTCTACATTCTTATGATAACAAGTAGGTATAAGTTTATTGTAAAAACTGACTATCGCGGATTTTGCTGAATCATCACGTTGCGAGATCCCCTGAATAATAAAAAACGTTTTTAAGACGATATCTGTATGTTGTCATCCTTGTCGTCTTTATATCGAATATTTTTCGTAAGAATAATCGAACTAGATTCCACTTTGGCACACAGTTTTAGGGACTATAAAGGAAGATCGAGTTTGTCAAACAGCCATCTAAAAATTAAATTTAAAAAGTTAGAGAATTTTTTTAATCGCTGAAACTACTTTTTTTAGGACTGAAAAATTCTATGAACGTCAATTTGCAGCACACAGAAAGACAAACAATTCCTTTATATGACTTTTCTTGATACCTTTTAAAATCTTTTCTAAAATCAATTTATTCTTATAACTATTTTTATAACATTTGAAATCCTTAAAAAGCCTGAAACACTCATTTCAAGATTCAAAAATCTACATATTGCTTAAAAATTTCAACAACATTATCATTGAGCGCAGTTTTTACAGCGCAGCCTGCCTATAATGCGTGCTGCCCTGTATGCATCGGGAAGGCTGAAAGCACCTTATCTCTCATATATCTCTCGGCTAGCTTCCCTAGCCTAAGACTTTAAGCTGATCAATCGTAAATGTTTTGCAGTTTCGTAACCCTTTTTTCTAGGTTTGGGAATAAAGGTCACTCTGCCATCCTTCCATGCTGATCACATGTGTTTTAGAGCAATACCTGCCGTATAGAGATTTGTCAGCAAAGTGACAGCTGCCAAGGGGATATAGGTAGAGACTTCAGGAGACGGTCAGAGTGATGAAGAAAGGAAGGACAAGTGAAGAAATCATAACAGCAGTTAGGAATGGATTAGAGAAAGAATTTTATGAAGAGGGTAAGAAAGAGGGCGTGCAAGTGAGGGCAGTAAAGATAGAAGGGTTAATGTGTATGTTCATGCCAGTGTACGATAAGCATAAAATGATAAGAATTAAAGAGAGGGTCAAAAACATGATAGAAGAAAGAGAGTAGGGTATGGTTGTACTGGGGAAGACTATGTTGCGAGGATAGGGAGGGATAGGGGCCTATACAGGCAAGGATAGAGTTTCAAAAGAAAATTGAAAGATAAGATCATAAATTAGGAGGGGGTAATTCTAAGGGAATGAATGAAGAATAGAGGATCGGCGGTGGCTAATGGTATAATAAAAGGTGATAAAGAGGGAAAATACACATAAGTAAGGTAAAAGTATCGGTAATAGACTATGCAATCATGAATATGCAAGAATGGCAGGAGGCGGAGAGATTCAAAGTGGTGGGGACGGTAGAATCAGACCATCAGCTATAAAGGTTGTTAATAAGCGAACAGAGCGGCGCAAGGCAAGGTGTCGTAGAAGTGTTAACGGGGGAGAGGGTGAGCTGGACAAAAGAGTCAATAAAAAAATTTTTTGGGCACTTAGGAAGGTTACGCTTCGAAAGGTAGTCGATGAAGGAGATATAAGAGGATTTAAAAAAAAAATGATGAGGTGTGTACAAAATAAGGTATTTAGTGAGAAAAAGAAAGAAGTGGTAAAGCTGTGGTAAGATGGTAGATAAAGAAAGCTAAAAAGAAAGGTCAAGAGGAAGTACTACCAGTGAGAAGAAGAAATTGCGAAAAGGGAGCAGCACAAAGTAAGAAAAGGGTTTAGAGTGATGTCTAATAAGAAAGAGCAGAAAACGGAGAAAAAACTAGGAGAGAAGTTGGTCAGTGTGAAGATAGAGAAGTATGTGTGAATGATTATAAATAAGTTTATAGAGCATAGAGTGGGGATGAACGAAAAGCCAGGGAGTCAGAAGTAAAGGGAGTTTTCGAGGAATCATTTCAGGGCTCAAAATTAAAAAAGAAAGATAATGAGAGCAGAAGAACGACAGAGGCAGAGATGGAGGACTTGAATAACAAGAAGATAGATAAACAGATAAGGAAGTTAAAAAGGTCAAAAGCAGCAGAGCTGGACGAGGTGAAGAACAGAGCGTGGCTGCTTAGTACACAAGAGGTGAGGGAAAGGCTAAAAGAGGTAGTAAAGATAGTATTGAGGGGTCTAGAATTTTGAAAAGGGTAATGAGAAGAGTTAATAGTTCCACCGTATAAGAAAGGAACTAAGGATAGGTAGGAACATTATAAAGGGATTACGCTAATGAATACTTCGTATACAGTATAGGCGATGGTGGTAACGGAGAGGCAGCGTGATGATGTCGAGGGTAAAGGTATATTGACAGAGGCAAAGGTGGGCATTTGGGCAGATAAGAGTACTATCGACAATATCTACGTTCTAAAGCACCTGGCAAATAGAAAATCAGCAAAAAAAGGGTTAATAGTGTACGCGTTTCTTGTAAATCTCAAAGAAGCGTTTCCTTTGGTTAATAATGAGAGATTGTGGAAAGCGATTAAGGAGGGGGAGTAAAGAAAGGCCTAATCAAGAGGGCCAGAGATATATATATATATAAAGAGACAAAAGATAAGGTAATAAGAGGAAAGGGGATTTTGAAGGGCTTCTGGATAGATAGGGGTTTAAGACAAGAGTGTCCGCTCAGCTCAAAGCTTTCTGCGATCTCAATCCCGGATATGGAAAGCAGGCTGGAGGCCAATGTGGTAGGAGGATTAACGGTAGGAGGGCTTAGAATTTGGTCACTAGAGCTCGCAGATGACATGGTGTTGTTTGCAAAAAGCAAGGAGGTCTTAAAGGAGATAATAAAGGGGTTGAGAAGATATCTGGATCAGAATATTTTAGAACAGAATAAGAAAAAGTCCAAGGCTATGGTGTTCAGAAAAGGAGAGGAAGGGACAAGGAAGGGTAGTAAAAGTCGAAGGAAAAGTCGTTGCAAAAGTCGAAAGTGTTTGTGTACCTGTGCTTCTTGTTTCGAAAAAATATATGAGTGAATAAGCACATAAGCTAAAGAGTGTGAAGGGCAAATGTGGTGATAAGTCAGTTTTATAGGTTAGGAAGAAAGGTAATTGCAGATGATTTCAAAAAAGAGAATAAAAAATTGTTTAACTCACAAGTGATAAGTGGTCAATAGGACACAGGAACAGTATGTTGAGTGTACGTACACTAGAGTTGGCAAGGAACATACCGAAATGCATTGTTAGAAGGGAGATGGGGAGAACGAGTTTAGGGATTCCAACGGGGAGTCGAGCGTGTAAATATGAGAAAAAATTTCTAGAAGAGGGGGTAAGTAAGCTGGTGAGGGAATGTTAGTGTAAAAAAAAGAACATGAGAGTGGGTGGGAAGATGGAGGTTGCAAGGGAAAAGTATTTTAGAGTAAATGGACTGCAGGTGGATAAAGTGAGAAGGATATACGAGAAAGGAAGGTGTATACGATGGTTTGGGAGAACAGCATGCAGAGAGCGTGCAGTAGGTCAGGAGGTGACAAAAGAGTCCAGATTTGACGGGAACTATGGGTGGATTATGCCAAGGAAGAGAGCGCAATATTTGTGCGAATAAAAAAAGTAAAACAGGAGCTCATAGAAAGGAACAGATGTGGGTCCACGAAGGGTTTTAATAGGTTCTGGCCTTTTAGGGAAAAAAGGATGTGTGAACCATGCTGAAAGAAAGATGCGAAAGTGGAGCACTGGTTAAGGGAATGTGTGGAGATGCGAAGAATTGGGATGAGCATGGCGGTATTGATACTATTGATGGTGTTGTGTAAGATGGAGAAAAAGAGAAGGAAAGAGTAAGAGAAATGAAGAAGCAAAGATTGTAAATAGGAGAGGAAATATATATGAGTGAACTGTCAATAATGTAAAGCGTGGATAAGTGTTAGGTATTAGTCACGGAGGTAGTAGCGTGCCAGGCAAGGCAATGCGTGCGAGCTAAGGCGATGCGTGTGAGCTGAGGCGATGCGTGCGAGGCAAATTGAGAAAGGCAAGGCAATAAGAGCGAGCAGTTTAAAAAATATGGCATGGATGCATGCTAATTTTTATGGTTAGTTTTTAAGGTAATTTTGTTTAAAAATGGAAGTGTAAACAAGTCAAATTATTAACTTGAGCCGCTCAAAATATTGACGTTTATCTATCTATATTTGACTTCTTCATTACCTAAGAAAAGAATATATTGTGCTAAAATTTTTAGGAAAACTTCGAAATATATAAGAGTATATCTGTTCAGGACACTTGATTTTCAATTTTGTTTAAGTAGTGCAATTTTATTAATGGTTAGCTCAGAATGTAACTTCGAACAGAGCGTGAGTGTCCTAGCTAGAATTGATTAAGTGAAATTTCATAATTTAAACAATATAAAGATAGAAAGGATACAGTAGCACTCATATATATTACACCATTTCCAAAAATTACAAAATGCACTAATTTTTTTGAATTATAACGACGCCTAATATAAAAACACGTGATTAGTCATGCGACAGACTGGCATGTAACCTTAAATCTCCACGGTTCAAGACTCGTCGTCATCAGCGTCTTCTTTGGCTTCTTTATACTGATTAACTTTTAAAAACTGATTTAAAAAAAGTTCAAGTGCGTTAACCAGCACCTTTTGACCAACGGTTCCGGTTTTGTCTATAAAACACGACTGGAAAATCAAAAAATGTCTATTGCCTTTAAACTTTTAAGAAACGACATCATTTTTTTGTTAAAAACTGTTCACATGATAAATACCTACGAATTAGCTACTGACTATTTCTTAAAATGACTCATAGTTTACGCTTTAATCGTGTATATAACAACAAAGATGAAGAGCTTATATTTTTAGAAAAACGATGCATATACAAGATCTGCCAATTCAATTTGAGTTTCTCTTGAGCAAGAAGCGTAGTCTTTTTCAAATTTGGAAATTCTACTGTACATAAAAAAATCCGATTTTCCAGATGAACCACAATATGAAAAAATTGTAGAAAAAATTTTACATCTGAAATAGATCTAACATTAGATAAATAGTTTTTGTTTCAATTGAGATTACGCTTCTAAGAACATAAAAAATTTTAGTCTCCAGAAAAACCATGCAAGATACAAAATAATTGCTCAATAGAACAGCTCTTTATCCCTAAAAGACGTGCGAAGGGTACTGCTGGGATTTTATTTTATTATTACTGCAGATTATGCTAATGTCCTATGTTTATTCTAAGGTAGCAAAAACCACAAAGCATTTCAACCTAGAAATTTTTTTGAAGTTATAGAGGGGAAACAAAAATAATTGTTATTTCTCAGAAACTGCCTAACCGATTTTTTTAAACAAAATATATTCATAAAGACTGATGAGACTATATACCATGAAATTTAAGGTGATTTCATGACTAAACTAAGAGGTAAGGAAATGTTAAAATTTTTTTTTAACTGATGTTTTTGACGTGCGACTACCATATTTTCACAAAAAGTCTCTACATCCGCAAACCAACATAGCAATCTCATTTTAATTAGTGTGTTACTAAAGACCAATCATATCATCAAAAGAAAGAGGATTGAGCCTTCTTCTCTCTTTGAATAAAACTCAGATTAAACTGACGCGTCCAGCGCGTTATTTGCATCAGACAGCGTCAGGTACAGTATACGCCACTGCCAGAAATGCCCTGAACCGTGCATAATTTCAAGTTCCAGTGTATTCATTGCTAATGGAAAATACATGCCAGTAGTACAATCATGTTATTATTAGCAACGAATCAATAAACCATCGGGATGTGAAAAGGTTAAAAACAAATGACAGCTGTATTCTAAAACAAATGAATGATGCATATAGTGCAATAGTGATACTAATGTTGTCAAACTTTTCATTGAGCTTGCATCGGGTCATTAAGCTCATTGGTCGCAGCTGGCGCAGATTCTTCTGCAATTTGTCATAATTATTTGTTTTAATTACGATATTTTTTTTATTGATCATTTTTTATTGCGCGCCAAATGCGACTAATAAGCCTTTATTGTCTGAACAATTTTTAATTGTTTGAACAACTTTTTTCAATAAATCGTAAAAGGTTACTACTTTTTAAAATAAATCATATAGTCCAAAAAACTGCGTTAAGTAATACTTGAGCGCTTTCTAAAATATTAAAGAAATAAAAATTTTATTGTTATTAGTTCAGGATAGATACTTTTGATTGATTATTCAAACATTTTTATGAAAAAATTCACAGTTTGGTGACTTTTCGATAAGTAGGCTCAACTTTTGTTTACGAAATCAACTAGAGATGTCTTTCCGATGACTCTTTGCTATGATACTTTGCAACTAGAAAACAATGATTTGTTATTCAAAGAATTGTAAGAAACAAATGCATTTTTTGTCCATTTTTCGCCAATTGACTTCTTCGATTGTTTCTCAATCCAATTAGCTCACGTAGTATTTAAAATGTTCGGAATTGATTGATATTTTATAAATTACATTGCTTTATTTTAATTTCACTTATTCACCTTCGACTTTCTCATTCAGACTTTAATTTCACCTGTTTATATTTTAATAAAATTCTAATTTTAAACTGTTATTGATTTCTTGTATATTTATTCTTCTATCGTTGTGTCACATTCCTTCATTGAGTGTTAGAATGAGTGAGAGCTTTTCGTGCCTTTCGCATGCAAAGTCAGTCGTCGTCCGAACGCTAATTTTAGAACTTGTCTCGTCGTTTCGGTAGACAATATTTACAATAATTTTGTATAACTGTTTTTTGATGATTTAAATGTATACACAAATCTGATTTTTAGATAACTTTCTCAATCGGAAAGAAAATCAGTTGAGTTATTTTTTTAAAGTAACCTGTCTTGTGATGTATGTCAAGTTAAGATAGAAAAGAAACTTTGCGTCTGACGGTTTCCACTGAATTGTTCTTCTAGGATTATATAAAGTGAACAGTGACTTTTAAGACCAGCTTTTAAGAGACATCTGCATCGGACAATCTAAGCTGCATCTTTGTCAACATTTGCAGCGTGAAAACTTGAAAAGGAGCATCAATTCAAACCATTTTCTAGAGGTTTCGTCAAAATTGTATTCATCAGTTGCAAAAGGTTAGTACAGTGTACTTGATTCGCAACACGCGTATGCCCTTGAGATTCGCGTATTATACAAAGATGTCAACACTGCTCATTATTCGTATCCTGCGAGTAAGTTGTATTGACAATAACAAGTAGGCGTTACTATATAATAAAGTGACTCTAAACTCTGGTTTCTCAATGCCATAGGATAATTTGCTTGACTAATTTTCTTCGTAAAATAAATTCAAATGTTTTCGGACTTTCGAATTAGTGAAGTCA
>JAUELO010443976.1:2111-13920 GCA_032357855.1 Amphibolips quercusostensackenii | reverse complement strand
CAAAACTGAAGAGACCCATGAAAGGACATCGATTTTCAACGATTGAGGAGATAAAAACTGCATCGCTGGAAGAACTCTAGGCTATACCACAAAATGATTATCAGAAGTGCTTCGATGATTGGAAAAAGCGTTGGCACAAGTGCATTATATCTAAGGGGGATTACTTTAAAAGAAACAACATGAATATTGAGGAATAAATAAATATTTTTTGAGAAAACCATAAATTCACCTTATTTTTTGAACACATCTCGTAGATGGTTTAAACAAATGGTTATTTTTTATTAATTGATTTCATATATATTTAGAAATACAAATGTAACATTCAAGGCCGAAATTTAAAAAATTGCGTTTTTCTAACTTGTGTTCTAGAAATGGTAAAACAGGGCTATTCTATAACGTTATACATTTCTGGTTCTAGAATTAATTCTCAAGGCTCTTAACTTCACACATCGTTTGTTAAACCCATCTTTTTTTTACTGAAATTCAATAAATAAAAAAATCTTTTCATAATATAATGTTCCTGGAATTATTAACTTTTTTCATCTACGCGCGAAGTTAAGGCGCTACAAACCGTCAACAGGGACAAGTGCTGAAGATCGGAAAGAATAAAACAGTAGCTTATAGTTTAAAATCCAAACGAATTCTATATACAAATTTTTATTTTTTACAGGTAAAATTCATATTTTGCGTCCAATCCACAACTCTTTTTCAAAAAGTTTACGTAACCAATCTGTGGCAACCGAGGCTTACCTTTTACGAATACTAATTCAAGTAATTTTTACTGCGTGTTGAAATGCATCCAGTCAATTTTTTTCCTTGGCAAATTGGTCTTTCAAATTTAAACGAGTTATTACTGCAATGTAACTGGTACGATACGATATATCTCAAATAGTTAAGTCAGACAATACAACTTAGTGGACAGCACCCCAGCAGCCAAAAAAATTGGCTACAGTAACCAACATACGGGTCAGATTATTAAATTATTTCTCGGAGTGCGTCTTTCAACTGGTACGTCCGAGGTACGTTAATAGGTCGTCTTAATTACGGCTCTAAATTGTGTGCCCATTCAGCTTTTATATTATTCCTTTTTGTTTTGCAAAATCAAAGGCCTTGGGAAATATCATAGGTTGTTGATCACGGGCAGGAGGAAGGCCATCAGATACTTCTTTAACAGCACCATTTTCCGATTGTATCACTTATGTAATATATAACCGCCTAGTACAAGTTGAGAAAAATTTTGTGTACATGAAGAAATATCGGTATGAGCCTTCCAGGCAAAAAAGAAGCGCTTCTGAATCTTGAGGAGGGGCATTGTTTTCGCGTAATTAATTGAAAAAATAATTTGCACTTTATTGTACAAACTGATCCAACTATTGAAAAGTGGCTGACATTGACCATTATAACTTCACAATTCAAAAGATTGCCACATCTTTACAATTTTTCCTGAAATTGTATCCCTCAGATAGCTAGTTTCCAAGTTAAAGCACATTTATTTGGAAATTCTTATCTTTTACATCCGGGCAATATATTTTAATGCTAAGCAAAAACCTCGACGTACAGTTAAAACCATGAAAATATTGTTTTCCTAATATTAGAACTAGCAATCTGAAAAATAAAATTAAAGTGTCTAAAAATTCTGATGTAGAAAAATTTGTATTATTGAAATTCGGTGTGCTTAAAGGAAAATGTAGATTTCCACTAAAGTTTTAAATTCCGTATGTCCTACTGTTTACAAAAAAAAAAAATTCTCGAAGTTCTTGATCACAATATTTTGAACACTTATCATAATGGGACAAATTTCTGGTGAGATATTATTTATGACAAATAAGATTAAAAAAAACCTGTATTCGGTATGAAACGAAAATAATATGAATATCTCATGTGCATAAATTTTATCAATATACAATACGTTGCCTGTAGATTTTTGCATTGTAATAGAAAAAATAAAACAAAATATATCACAAGTTTGAAATTATTGGCTCTTTTTTAGTTACTGGCGGTTTTTTCTGTTCTGTCAATTTGACAATTTATTATAACATACGTCAGTTTTAACATGACTTTTGACTTAAAAAACAATAAGCTTGGGATGGTTAAAATTTTAATGATTCAATTAAGCATATAATTTTTAACGCTCCTAGAATAAATAAACTTCGCAGGTTCATAATATCTTAATTTATTTGGCTTACAGTAATACAAATAAAATTTCAAAACGTTTGAAAAATTTAATCAGATTTTTGATTATTTTAACCCATTAATGCGCAAATGCACATTTTTGTGCACACATTTTCAAGTACACCATTCTTTTGGAAAAACAGAGTTATTTTTGACAAAAATCCTACAAAGGTGGTTCCGAGGGTGCTCTTTTAGAATCTGCAATTTATTTTATAGACAAAATTGAATAACTTCATTATTTTTGAGTTTAAACAAAAAAATTTCAAAATTTTTGTATAATTTCTTTATCAATTTTTGTTATTCTTCCTGCATTTGGATAATCTTGTTACCGCCATGAATCGCAACCGGAATGTCTGGCGTTTTTAAAACCCTGTTTTTTGACTTTTATCCCCTTTTAGTTTTTCTAAAATGGCCGTTTTTGTGAAACAGCGTCATGTTAAACTTCATGATTTTTTTTTTCGAAAAGTACAAGCTTGACAAAAATGTTATAGCTCAAAAATTGCTTAGAATCGTTTAGAGAATGCGTCTAAATTTTTTAAAAAGGTTTTAGGCCCATTAAAAATTTTTTAATTTTAAACATTTTTGGTAACATAATTTCATAATTTTTTTTTTTGAAAAGAATAAGCTTGACGCAAAAATTTTATAAAATAAGAAGTGCTTAGAATCATTTACGAACACGTACGATTTTTCCAAAAGTTTCTGAGACATTTTTTGATTTTTCAAAAATGGTCAAAATTGAAAAATTCGAAATTGGCCCGAATCTTCTGAACAAATGCATACGTATTTTTTGAGCAATTCTTGAAAATTTTTGTACTATAGCATTTTTTTTTTAAGTTAATGCTTTTCAAGAAAAAAATCATGAAGTTTAACATCACGCTGTTTTACAAAATCGGCCATTTTGGAAAAACCAAGGGGGGAAAAAAGTTCGAAACCAGAGTTTTTAAAACGTCAGATATTCCGACCGCGATTTCTTAAGGTAATAAGATGATCCAAATGCAGGAAGAATTAAAAAATTAATTTTAATAAAAATTATACAAAAATTTTGACTTTTTCTTGTTTAATCCTAAAAATAATAAAGTGATTGGATTTTTTCACAAAATCAGTTGCAGATTCTGAAAGAGCAGCCTCGAAAACCCCCTATAGAGGATTTCGGTCAACAATCACTTTGTTTTTCGAAGAGAATTGTGTACTTGAAAATGTGTGCAAAAAAATGTGCATTGGCGCATTAATCGGTTAAGATGCACTGCAGTCCCGCTATTAATTTCCCAGTTATAAATGACAAGGGGGGCAACGGGCCAAGAGAGAAGCAAAGACGGGAAAGAAAAATCTGTTCAAGTTCGATTTAAACAGTTTTAAAATAATTGTTGAATTATTATATTTTTTAATAATATCATTTTCAATACAGTGCGTAATTCGAAAATATTGAAACTAACAAATTTTTAATTTTTGATTCTTACTTTTATGATTACATTTTGAATTTGAAAAGTTTTTAAAAGCACACTTGAACAGTTTAAAATTCAAAGTTTTGAGCTTAAAATTGCTTGAAATATGAGGTGTTAGAAATTTTAGAGTTCATTAATGGACTTTTTTAATTGTAAAGTGCTGGTACTTTCATTTTATAGGTGTAAATTATTCACCATCAAATACTTCTAGAGTTTGGATTGTTCAATTTTACTGACCGTGAAAAATGTTTGCGTACCGAGAAAAATCGCAGAAGTGACTGAAAATTTTGTTTTTGATTAAAATGGCAACCCTGATATATGTGCCCACAAACTCAAAGATCAGTACTTTGATAAAGTTTGATCTTAGAGTACGAAATTTTTTAGTTCTATCATAACATTGTGAAACCAAAATGGCAAAAGTACAAAAAAAATATTTTTTAAAGACAAAACTCCAGCAGAAATGGTTCATACAGCCCTGATTATTCATGGTTTGGAGAATCCCAAAATAGAACGAAGGCCATTGTGGGTACCCCCGAGACAGTTTCTATTTCAGGACTGTAGTGTATTGCTTAAGATTTTGAAGATTTTTCTTAGATCTGAAGATTTCTTTTGAAATTTAAAGAATTTTTCACAGATTTAAAGAGTTTACAGAGATTTCGAGGGATTCCAATGATTCAATGGTAGTTTTGAAGATATCAAGGATGTAGCAAACTTAAAAAAATGTTAAGATATTTTAAAAGGCTTTAAAGGATTTAAATTATTTCTGAGCATTTCTAAATATGCAATGGATTTTTCAAGAGAATTAATAAACTTGAAGAAATTTTAAAGGATTTCAAGATTTTGTTCAAGTGTCAAAGGCCTTAAGTGATTTTACAGGACCCATAATTTAAGGACATTTAAAAACGTTTTTAAGTTTTTTAAGGAATTTGAAAAACTTGCAAAGTATTTGCAAAAATTTTCCTGGATTTCAGAAAATATCATATTTCATTAAATTTTTTGAAGTGTTTGGAAAGTTTCACGAGATATTATGATATTTTATGAAATTTAAATAGATTGTGAAGATTTGATTTTATTTTATGATATAACAAGTGGTGTTAAAAGGAATTTCATAAGTTCCAAAACATTTTTATAGTATTTGAATTTGCTAATTCTGTAAAAAGTAAAATTTCACTGAAGATACGAATGATTGGATAAAGTATAAAAAAGCATGTGCAGCAGTAGAAGAAACTTTTAAAGGAAGGAAAAAACTGCTTCAGAACATTTGCTGAAAGCATAGACTTTCGATCAAATCCCACTTTTGTTTGTAATAAGTGCAAGGTCTTTGAACATAAATAAGTTAAAGCAACTTCTACCCATTACAAAGAAAATGTACAATGTGCAGATAACATAAAGAATGCAAAGAATGAAATGTGTCCCCCTTGGGTCCCTTTAAACCCCATTACGTTCCTAGGATGTTCAGAAAATGGTGTTCTTGGATCTCAATTAACCTTTCTCGAATTCAATGTTGCTTTAGAAAAAAAACAAAAAATCTGCTTCAGGCGTGGATCACATTGACTTTGATACTCTAAGTAACCTGACAATTCAATATAAATTGTTACTCGTAAATATACTTAATAAAATGTACGCCAACTCTAAATATCCTCTAAGCTGGGAAAATTTTTTGTGCACTTCATCACCTCAATCTCATTTCCGATAGTCAAAACGGCTTTCGAAAGGGCTGATTCTGCGAAGACAACTTAGCCTACCTTGAAGCAAAAATCAAATAATCTTTTCTCGAGAAGAAGCAAGCTTGAGACACTCTTCTTGATGTAAACGTCGCCTTAGATAATTTCAATAAAGACATTTTCATTAAAAACTTGCCTATATTGGATGTCTGATAAGCCTAGTAGCCTTTGTCAAGCATCTCACTTATTACAGATTTATATTTTCAGATCTTAGTATCGGTAGTCCAAGAAGGGTGTTCAAAGGGGCCCCACAGGGAGGGTTGCTCAGTCCTTAACTCCACATTATTAACATCGCCGGTGTTATCGAAGATCTCCCCAAAAAGAGTTTTGGTTTTACAATTCACTGACCACCTTGCCGTGCTTATCAAATTCAAGAAATTGAAAGAAAATAGCATGATTTTGTACAACTCAATCAAAAAGATAAACAATAATTTGATTGAGCTGGGTCTGAATCTCTCTCCTGCTAAAACTGTTCTTGTTCATTTTAACAACCGAAGAATAGCGGCCGAAAATGCTAAAATCACTATCTATGTTCACACTATAAAAACGAAAAATTCGGCACGTTTTTTGAAAGAAATCTTTTATTATAACTTGAGATTTGAGTTACAGGTCAAAGCCGTGAAAAACTAATGTACCATAGCACTAAACATAATTGAATTCTTACGTGGAACGTGGTGGGGCTTCGACCCAATGATCAATCTCTCGAGCAATCACAGCAAGTAAAAATTCTCACAAAGCCATCATGTAAAGCTTCTCACTAAAGCCCATTAGTATCTCAGGTATTTTGTTCTAGGCGTCATTCGATTCACTGACACTCTTCTTCATCCATTCCTCATAAACTATTTGTCACCACACTTTCCTGTTTAGCACACCTCTCTCGCTTCCTTCATCTTTATCTATTTTCTCATGCAAGCTCTTGTGTTTCTATATCCTCTTATGTCTCTTCAGATTAGGGTTTTATCAATACATACACACCATTCTTTTTGCAATCTGTCTCTGGGTACAATGCCATTTACTTAACCTTGATACACTTTTTTCGTCAGTTGTTCATCTTTCATTCTCTCAACATGCCTAAACTATCTTAACAAATTTTTTTCACATATATTAACAAGTGTTTCCTCTAAACCACATTTTTTTAGAATTATCTCATGACTCTCTTGGTCCATCAGCGTTTTGCCGCACATCATGTGCAGAAACTTTATATTAATATCGTTAATTTTACTTTTATCCGCTTCTTGGTCGGCCTAGGTCTCGCTACCGTACAGCACAGTCTCTATAAATATATAGTTATCTATTGCCCTTCTTAGATTATTTCGATATATTTTAAATTTTAATAAAGGGTCTTAATATTCCGTTCACTTTCTAACCCTCGTTTATAAGACTATCTAACTCTTCATACATCGCTCCATCATTTGTCAATAGGCTACCAAAATATATGTACTTATCAGCTTGTTCTACTCTTTAATCGTTTAGAAAAATCGTGCTTATTTTCTGCTCACCCTTTCCTTTGCACACCATATTGTTTTCTTCATTTACCATTATTTCCAGGACCATGTTTTCCATGTTTGTATTCAGTTTGTTCACCTGTTCTTAAAACTCTTCGATTGACCCTGCCATAGCAATCTTATTATCTGCGAATGCTAACCCACGTAACCCCACTGTCGCGAGATCTACACCTTCTACGTCAAAAAGGGCCATTCTTAGATACTTGTCCATAAATATAATAAATGGCCGTAAGGACATAGCGCATGCTTGCTTAACACTCTACAGAATATCGAACTAGTTACTTAGTTTCCTATTTACACTTACGATCGCTTTGCTACCAGCATGTATTGTTTTTATTGCTTGTAAGGGCCATCCATTAATCGAGTACTCTTTAAGGAATTGCTGCATTTTACTACCTTTTCTTAATTATAATATACAGTCCGTAATAAATATATTTATTTGCATCAAGCAATCAGTTGCTTTTCATTAATAAATTGCCAAATATCTAATTTAATTAAATCAGTAATTTCCTACTAATCTTTTATGCCTCACTTTTCGCTAACCAAGTTCATAAAATTCTACTTAGGATTATTTTAATGTGACTAATTTTGTTTTAGGAAAATCTTAAAGTATCTTTTAAGTAAGGAAAAAGCTATACCATTGAAATTACCGGCCTTTAGGTAAGCAATTTCATACCTATTTAAGGCTAATAATTATTATAAAGCCATCTAAATAATTAAAATCTGAAAATAAAAAAAGAAATCTATGGAAAAGTAGCGATTGAAGATCCTGGTAATTGATATTGAGTATGTTGATCCATTGTAATTTGAAGATTTCAAAAACTTTCTTTTTTTCATAACTTTGTTCAAACAATTTGTATGCAATATTTTTAAATTCAGGCAGGATGCGTCTAGAGTAAAATTTTACAATATATAATTCTGATCATTATAATAGAAAATAGATTTTTTTGCAATTTTGTTTTCAATCTATGATTCTATGGAACAGAGGAAAACTTTTTACTTTCATGACGTTTTCTTGTACAGAGAGCCATTTCTCATCCACAATCTTGTAAACAATATATTCTTCATAAATCTTTGCCCTCTTACAATTCACAACATTTAAGTTATCTAATAATGTACTGCCCCAATGATAAACGGTGGATTCAAAATATATATCTTACTGATAATTGTGCATAAGCTCATGAATATCACATTAAGCCTTAAAAGTAGATGTCATGCTCATTGGAGTGAGGATAATAAGATGTTGGCCAAAAATTCGGACGTATTCCGCTTTGGTTATTGTTACGAGGTCTATTTTTTAATATTCAGTTATCTAATAATAAATGTATTAATGAATGCTTGTACACAAACACAACTCTGGCATGAAACCTAAAAAAAACTTTGTTTTAATTTCAGCCAGAATTTTGTGCGACCAGGTAGGTACCCGAAAAACCCTTGAAAGCAAAGTTTTAGATTTTTTTAATTAAAGCTTTACGTGAATTGCTGTTTAAAATTTGATTTTTTCGTACATATACCTTTTTTGGCAAATAAAAAGACTGTTAAGAATTTAAACGATTTTAGAAGATTTTAAAGATTGAAAGATATTTTAACAAATCTTAAAGAATTTTAAGCGAGCTAGTAATCTGACAGAAGTACCAAAGAATTTTGTAGCATTTCCAAAGAGTTAATGAGATCACAAAATAAAATCTCACGAAATTGAAGGCATTTTCAAGGACTTTTAATTATTTCGAAGGAACATTGTGAAATATTTAAATAACTTAAAACGATCTTAAAATATCATAAGGAATTTCAAAAGATTTAAAGAAATTCAATCGATTTATAAGAATTGTGCAGGATTTTCAAGAATTTAAAAAAAGATTTTGAGGGATCTTCAGATAACTTCGGAAACTACTTGATATAAACTATAATTTTAAAGATTTCAATATATTTTAATGAATTTTTGAAGTTTTAAAGAATATTATTGAATTTTCAAGGATTCGAAACATTTTTAGGGAATAATGAGGGGATTTTTTCCAATAAAGCTTTAATGAAAAAGTTCATTTTAATTTATATTGCAGAAACTTGAAATAAGTTTAAATTATTTTAAATAAATTTGTAAGATTTCAGGGGATGAAAGAAACTTGCGAAATTTAAAAAAATTGAAAAGATTTGACGTTATATTAAAAGATGCCAAAGATTTTTGCAAGAATTTGAAGTTACACGCGATTTTTTTATGATACGATATTAATTGTTAGTGAATAGAATGTTTTTTAATGTTAATATTATTATTATTTTCTTGTAACGGTAAGGCGAAAGTTTTCCATGATGAGGAGGCGTAGTGGTGGAAACAAGACATTTAGCCTGTGAGAAAAAAACATCCAGTTTCTCTTCGCTAAGGTCCCCTGTTCTAATCTGATTGTAAATTTGGTGTACAAATCGCATTTAATATTTTTTAAATGTCTCGTTCGTCGTTAAGAAAAATTAGCGTGAAACGAATGCAGATCTCTAGCTGCTTTCTGGTTTTTACCTTTGCAGGTTATCTTGAGTTAAGTGGTAGGTGTATAAAAAAACATTTGTTTTCCCGAAAATATTTTTGACTCTCACGACTTTTTTCCAACGGTGTTATTTACTTTTTCCGTGTTATTTTAATCGGTTTTTTTTTAACAGATTTTTCATAGAGAACACATTAAGTCAAGAAAAATGTAGTTTGCAAATCCAATTTTAAGTTGTAAATCATTTTCATGCTCTGTTTGCATACAATTATTTATAAGAAGGAAGACTTCATTTTGATCCTTAATGAAGAAGTACTGTTTTGCATCAAGTTTACATTTTTGTTATTGTTATGTTCATGGCCAGTAGGATTCAGGAACATAAGCCTAATTATAACGTCCATATAAACCCGATGGTGAAAACAATTATTTAGCATGACGAACTTGATTCCAATAAATAAATACCATAAGCCGGGGCTAAGCAATGCATGTTGGGGAAAGAGAAACACCCTCGATTTTACATTTCTAAATGCAATATTTGCCTCTTCTATGTTCAAAATATAGAATTTCGCCATTAAACATAATATAACTTGTCAGATACAAGACCCAGAAGAAGCAATATCGCGTTTTAAGTTTAGAATTGAGAGTGCGCAGCTTTCTCTAAGACACACGCTGCTTAACCGTAGTTGAAGTTACTCCCAGTGGACAGAAACGTTAAAAAACCTCATCAGAACGGCTGAGAAATATCCTAAATGTTCTAATGACGTCTTTAAACTACATGCCTATTGGGCTCTAATATTTCTTTTATCTTTTCTCAAAATTCAAACGCCTTAGAAATTTGCTTAGGTTGTTCGTCATTGTCAGGACGGTGGTATGGTCCTGGTTCACTATCACGACCTCGCACCTGGATCTCCAAGACAATACAGTAACACGAAACAGTAGTTGAGAAATCTCCTCGCGCTCATGTATATACTGCTATTAGCGTTTCAAAAAAGAAACATGTGCCTTTTACAATTGTGCCGGATCATACTTTTCGCGTGCTTGATAAGGCTCAGAATTTATAGTTTGTTGTGACTTTAGAACCTGATACTGGAGATTGGGCATCAGTTGCCCTTATGTCTTCACAATACCTTATTTGTCTACGACTTCGCCAATGATTGTGAATTTTTATTATTTACACTGCTGATTGTGAAATTAAAACAAATTTATTTGTAGATTCTAATCTTTTCCATCTGGGCAATCTATTTCGTTGCTAAGCAAGAACCTCGATGTACTCTTGGGACTAAACAAACATTTCTTTTTAATCTTGGAAGAAGCGATCTTAAAGATAAAATATAAGAGTCTAAATATTCTGACAAATTTTATAAATAACCTACAAATTTAACAAGAAACAATGATTACATAAGGAATTTGTAATTTTCCTGTAGGAAATAAAATAATTTGCTGAAAATTATTCTGACTTCAATATGATTTTCCAAATATTAGGTGTGTTTACAAGCGTATAAAACATTTTACTGCAGGTTCAAACTTGTTTGTCCCAATTTTGACAAAATTGGAAAAAAAATCTCCAAGCTTTTAATTAAAATATTTGGTACATTTAGTACTATCAGACAAATTTTTGGTGAGATATTATGAATACCAAATGTGTGAGATAAAAGAACTTGCTTTTGGTATCAAAACAAAATAATATAACTATGTTATGTGCACAGATTTTATCAAAATACAATACGTCATCGGTCAATATTTGCATTATTATCAAAATATAAAACCAAAAAAGTACTATACGTTTCAAATTAATGGCTCACCATTTCATATTCAAAATTATAGTGACAACAGAGGTATTGTTGGTTTAACAATGATAATTTTATATAAAACCTTATTTATAGTATTAGAAGAGATGTTTTTTAAAGAAATTTATATTCTATGTCGTAATATACATTTCATTAAATAAACTTTGACAGTTTTTTATGTTTTGTTAATTTGACAGTTTATTTCGGCGTACTTTAGTTTTGTCATTACCTTTGACTTGAAGGAAAATCATATTTTTCCGCTTGCATGAAAATGCTCTATAATTTATTTTTATGTTATTGCTTTTGCACATTAGATAAAAATACGGAATTTCGAGTAGCGTACTAAGCAATTTTGAAAATTAATAATTGTAACCGCTTATTTTCACAAATCTAATTTAAGAATATATTAATTTTAAAGAAATTTGTATTTTTTTTTTTAGTTTCTAATTATTTGATTAGGCATGTAATTTTTAACGTTTTTCGTATAATAAATTTATAAATCTTTACAATATTAAAAATTGTATGCTTTAGGACGCTGAAAATGTCAAAACATTTCTTTTGTACAATAATCTAATTTTTTATATTTAAAACTATCCAATTTTTTTAATTGTGACTTAATACTAAACGATATGATTTCTGTAAAGAATTTTTAACAACTTTGAAGTTTCTATAATTTGATCTTAAAATTGTAATTTTGAATAAGCAATC